>JBAMJV010000820.1:0-73589 GCA_037951105.1 Echinarachnius parma
TTTTTTTACATGACAGTAAAGTAGAAGACAATACCTTTAAAATGGTATATAATTTGTTATATTTAGACTAAGTCGAACCCTCCCAAAATGAGCAGCCAAGATTTGGAACATGGCTGAATCAGTTTTAAAGTTAGGGAAAAAACGGGCCGTTTCAAAGATCGGCGTCCATTCAAGCACTGTAATCTGATCATATTTATTTGATTAAAAATCATATTTAAACATGATTTCTGACGCTCAAAATTTCACAAAAAGGTAGATTATGATACCCTCATTCAGAAAATACCAAAATCCTGAATTTCATATTTTAAACAAAATTTGGCTATATCAGCTAATAACAGACTAACTACCACGGCGACATAAACGGTCGTTTTGTGGTGTAAGGTCACATATGGTCACTTCACATTTTGCTGACGTCTGGAAAATTATCACATTTTTCACTTTAAAAGCCAATTTCTGCAAAACATGATTTATCGACCAGAGCGCGAGCTGCGCGCATTTTGCATTATCTATCGAGGCATTGCCAAACATTGTACGGACCTGGCGATCGTAATTACAGATACATCATGGACCTTGGTCAGCATGGTCAAACAAGGTCCTAAAACTATATGTTAATGGTAAGGATTAAGATTCCTAATTTTGTTATATAACTTGTTTACAGTTTAGATGTATTCATGTAGATACTGTCACCCAAAAGAGTAAGAGAGGTTAAGGAAGGTCGATATCATAACATGATAACAGGCGACCCTCGTCTTACATTATTAATAGCGACCCTTAATTCGTAGTATGACCCCGATTTCGTTTTATGAATAACGACCCCGATTTCGTTAATATGAATAGCGACCCTTTTTATCAAATTATGAATAGCGGTCCTTATTACAAGTTGACCCTGATGAATATGGGTCATTATAGCAAGCATAGCAAGCAGCACCCCCCTCCCGTTTCGCGCCTCATAATGTACGAAATAAGAAGAAATGCCCTGCATGGCCTACATGTACATGTATATACACGTACGATATAATTTACTCTGAACTAAAAATCGACCCTTTTTAAATATTCCTCAATACAGATATTGCGTAGACATAACAGATAGTTGATGATATGACATTATTTTGGCCTAGCTTTCTTCTAAGCCCGCCTCTGTACTTTGGAATGTACTTGAACAGAGTCTTTTCTCATCCATATATTTTGTCGGTGGATATGTCTAATTCGATCTCAGGAAACAATCGTCAATATTAGATCGACAATACGCTTGAAAGAATGTAACATTTTTGTTATCATATTCTGAATTGCAAATCAAATAGGGAAATGGATTCCTGCTGAACTTTCGGTTCACCGTTCATGGTCAGTAAGAAAAAATAAAGACTTGTATTGTCACCAGTGGCGTAGCTACGTAGGGGGCACATGGGCACTTGCCCCCCCCCCCCCCCCCCCCCCATAATTTGCCAATAGCAATAAAATAAAATAAAATTTTGTTTAATACATAAAAGGGATAGTTGAGTTCTTGTAAAGAGAGTACAGTTTTGGTCAAATTGAATTTTAGTAACCAAAACCTGCACCATATTACATTACATACTAATAGTTATAACTCCACCATGCTCAAAAGGAATACAAAATTACAAATGACTAAGTAAAAAGCCTGTTATCATTCAAAAAGAGCCGTTAAAACTCAAGAGGGCGATCTCTAAACACTCATCGGTTTCATCCATTTTAAATACAATATTGTGCATGTGGTGTTTTGTTGAAATAGTGATTAGGTAGAGAGATAATCAACATCTATTAAAAAAACCTTTTTGTAAATTTTTTTTTAAAAGGAAGCATTTTAAAAAAAAAAATTCACGGCTGGTTCAAAATTATCGAATAAATGTGGGGCCCCACATTTATTACAAATGGTTATGTTTTTGGATATTTCAGCCATTTCTGAACCGATTTTGATCCAATAAAGTTTATTCTGTCATTAGAATTGTATGCTCTTTCGAATTTGACACTCAGTTTTTCATTATCTCACAAAACAATTATTTTGTGTAGCGCCCTCTCTACCAAAACTCAACTATCCCTTTAAGGTGTGCCCCCAATCATTCGCGAACCCCACCACCCCCCCCCCCTCTCTCCCCTCAAACAGTCTGCCCACGTTACGCCACTGTTTTTTTTTACCTATCTGAACGCTTCCTTCTACAGTTTGCGTATATATTATTGGAAATAAATTGTCCCACGCATGTCTTTGAGTTAGTCACATATTACGATTACTGATATCATTATTACCTTTGTGGCGCTGTTTCTAAAAGAGGGCGGAAATTAAGGGTCTGATTACAACTTGTTATATTATAATTCCACTGAATTCCAGCTTTAAAAACAAAAGAATGATATTAGGTTTTATGGTGTGTGATTTGATTTCACATTTCTTAACAATGTCGTCACAGATTTTGTTCTTCTTTGAAAGCAACGAGAAATGCATCTCCACAGATCCGTGATTGAGTAAAATAATATGAATTACCAGTACAATTATGCGACATGTAATGCGGAAAAGATTGAGTTACCATTATTACCCTGTATAGCCTGCTAGATTGTGCAATCCCCAAAGAGTTAATCCAGTGTCCACCAGGTTCCCGTAGGCAATGGGTTACCTTTACAATTACGTGACATTGCGACGGTGTTTTAAAGGGGATCAGGGAGGGGAAAAGGATTATTACTGGTAAAACTTACTATTTCACTGAATTAAACAAAAGAATGATGTTAGATCTGATTTGTATTCACCTTTCATCATTATCTAACTAGTATTTGATTAATGCCGACAGGCATCTTTATTTCTGTTAGTAACATTGTCCAAATCCGCAAAATCCAATTGGAATTCTAGCGGTTCCCTCATACCTTGTTGTATTCGCATTAATAATAAACAGCATTGGACCGGTTTCGTTTTTTCAAATTTCCCTTTCGTTAAAAAGATATTTACGATTGAAGTGTTCAGATGTTAAATTATCCACTGGATCGTCAAAACCGTGTACAAAGTGAGTGCAATGAGTTAGTGAATATCAATTTGCATTTGTGTTCATTACTCGGCCATATAACGTCCATTTAACTTGAAATGTTCACACAATACCCAGTGGACATATCCGATAACGACAATATACATTGTATCAACCTCTCATCACTTTTTGCACATGTCAGCAAAGTTACTAGATCCCTTTAAAGGGATCTGGTAACTTTGTTCACATGTGCAAAAATTGATGAATGGTTTATAACATGTCCACTAGTGAATATTTCATACGGCCGAGCAATGATCGAAAAATACAAAGCGATATTCGCAGATTCCTTGCTCTGACTTTGTACGCAGTTATAACTGTCTTTCTAGTGGATGATCAAAAATCTTAACACTTCAATCGTAAATATCTTTTAACGAAAGGGAAATCCGAAAAACAAAACCCTGTTACATGCTTCTATTGGTGAATACGAATACAAAAAAAGTATGAGAGAACCACTAGAGTTCTGAGTAAGTTAAGTGGATTTGGACAATGTTGCTAGATCCCTTTAACCCGTTCCCTACGAATTGTTATAAAATCCCCATAGACTTTGTACACAATCCACTCGGTTCCCGTGGTCAATGGGTTAATAAGCAAAATGATTATTATAAACTTTTACCAATACAATTATGACCATTCAGTCGCTGTATATTAACGAAAGGGGCACGCATTACTGTGTTTGTCTCGTTGTATTCTGTATTATGGCTTTAGTCACCAACTAATGATGTTAGGGTTTGTATGTTAAAGGGGTAGTAAAGTTTTGGTAAGGCTGAACTTTAGTAACCAAACCTGGACAGTAACATTATAAACTAATAGTTATAACTCCACCATGCTCGAAAGGTATACAAAATTACAAACGACTAAGTAAACAGCCCGTTATCATTCAAAAAGAGCCATTAAAACACAAGAGGGCGCTTTCTACAAAGGCATTGGTTTCAACCATTTTTCATACAAAATTATGCATGTGATGTTTTATTGAAATAATGATTAAATAGAGAGATCATCAACAACTATTTTAAAAATGCTTTTGAACATTTTTGAAAAAGTGCAAGCATTTTTTTTATTTTTTGAAAAAATCATCTAATTATTTGGGCCCCAAATAATTATCAGGTCAGATATAATTATTGATATTTCAGCCGTTTCTGGGTCGATTTTGACCAAATACAGTTTATTCTGCCATTAAAATTGCATGTTCTCTCAAATTCGACACTCAGGTTTTCATTACCTCACAAAAAATTGTGATGTGCAGCGCCCTCTCTACCAAAACTAAACTACCCCTTTAAATGATTTGATTGCATTTCCAGACCGGTATGAACGTCACAACTTATCAAAACAATATCATTTGGTTTTCCCTTTCTGTCCCACAAAAGTTTCGGGAAATTCCACGGCCAGCTTCAAACTATAGAATGTCGCGGAAATTCCTGTATGTCTCGCTCTTGACCCGAATGAGGTCTTCCTTCCTCAACGCAAAATAGATGAAAGTGAACTTTTTAATGGTTTTCCGTGTGTATCCAGTTATTGGTAAATGAAAAGGGGTGCATGGTGTAAATGTGGTCATGGCGTATAAAAGTCAAACGCGTTTTAGCATAGTGGCTTCCTGTTTATACCAACCATAGTATGATAGTGGCCACCAACAGTGATATCCCCTGCAGATAAATACAATGTCATGGATTAACCTGTCTCTACAGGTCAACAGTCCCGCCAATACAGTGACCACTTGTCTTGTTTTCCTTACCAAGTCTATTGACTATAATCTTACAGGGAAACCATGTGTTTCGTTTAGGCTGGAATCATTAAAGGGGTAGTACAGTTTTGGTAAAGTGCGTATCTCACCGGCGGAGACGTCGCCGCGACTGCCGCGACTGATCAGTCGCGGTAGTCGCGGAGACTCGGGAGACCCGAAAATGGTTTGCAATCTCACCAAGGCGAAGTCTCGGAGACGTCTCCGCGACGTATCCATGGGAGCAGGAACAAACTGTACCAAATGATAAAGAACTCAGTCACGTGGTCTCTAAAGTGGGTCAAGCAACGTCAAGTAGTGTCGCGGAGACGTCTCCGCAACGTCTCCTCTCAGTCGCCTTGGTCTCCAGTAGGTCGCGGCGACGTCGCGGCGACGTCTCCCCAGTCGCGGACAAAATTAGTCTCCGCGACTGATGGAGACGTCGCGGAGACGTCTCTGAGACCTGCTGGAGACTGAAAAAGTCTCCACAAAAATCGAACATGTTTGATTTTCCCGCGACTCCCCGGAGACCCGGCTAGTCTCCAGGAGACGTCGCGGCGACGTCGCGGAGACGTCTCCGCGACCAGCGGAGACTGAGTCGCCAACTGGTCGCCAACTAGTCTCCAGCCCGGTGAGATACCACCTTAAGGCTGAACTTTAGTAACCAAACCTGGACAGTATCATTATAAACTAATAGTTATTACTTCACCATGCTCGAAAGGTATACAAAATTACAAACGATTAAGTAAAAAGCCTGTTATCATTTTAAATAAAGAGCCATTAAAACACAAGAGGGCGCTTTCTAAAAAGGCATTGGTTTCAACAAAATAATACATGTGATGTTCTATTGAAATAATGATTTAGTAGATAGATCATCAACAACTATTTAAAAAACGCTTTTAAAATTTTTTGAAAAAGTGTAAGCATTTTTTTAATTTTTTGAAAAAAATCATCTAATTAACAGCATTGGAAAACGCCCAACATACAACAAATTAAAAATGTGATTTCATCACCTGCCACGGTGAAAGAATATATCATAACGTAACTGTCCAAAATCCAAATACATTTTTAGGGCTTTAAGTAAAAAAGTTTCTCCATTGATTTACAAATGGCGCTCCATAGTTTTGAAACCATGCATAGTTAACACGAATCTACTTTGTGTGAATTCAAGCCTTATTAGGTTAATCGCATTCCTTTACTTTGTTTTATACATTTGGGGGCGTTTGTCGCGTACACCCACAGCATAGGGCCTATGCTGGTGACTACACCATTGTTATTAGATGATCGATTGTTGTAAAGAATGACAGGAAATTGAGTGCTCTTGATGTGGTCCACTCAGGTTTAATCACGCGTGTCTGTCTGTTTTCTTTTTATTTATTATTATCGTATGTTTTTGGAGATTATCCAAGAAATAATATAATATTTCCGCTCGGTGTAAAGTGTTTTTTTTGTGTCATTATTTTGTGAATTATCAAATGAAGTAAAACAATGCCCATCACTCGCAACCTTTACACGGAAATGTAAAGATTATTTGTTAAACTCGCAGAATTTCAATTTCAATTTCAATTTGCCTTATGTGTTTTGTTTTTTATTGTAGTCGTATAACCATGTCCTGTTTCTTGTATAACTGTAACGTACTGCTCTAACATTGTACTGTTTTGTGTACTTTGTATATTGATATTGAAGCATATTATTCCTGGAAAAAAACCTTTGATAGGTCTAATGGCCTTTGTTTTTTGCCCACATTTTGAATTTTGTAAACTGCTTCCTCTTCTTCTTATTGATGTTTTTCTCAAATGTATATATTTGTATTGTATATTTTACATTGTATTCTGTATTTACACTGTTTTTTATTCAGATGTGGAAATAAACTTGAAACTTGAAACTTGAAAATATGTATACGTGTGTGTCATGCCTGCGAGTATATTTGTATGTGTGCATATATATTATTACGCATTTTACATGAAAGCGTTTTAATGTAATATAGTGGAATAATATTGATTGCTCCTCTGGTCAACTCGGATACAGTTACGAGCGTATTGTGTGTGGTTTTTTTTTTAATTTTTTTAATAGTATTATTCTGGAATTATGTCTAATGTGATTATTATTATTTTATTCAAGAAAGAATATAATATTTTCGCGTCGGTGTGTAGTACTTATTGTATGTAATTATGTGCGTATTTTCTTTTGAATTAGTATTGTGGTATGTTTCTGGAGGTTAACACCAGTTGTTTTTTTTATGATCGATTTTTGTTAGGAATGACAGGAAATCGAGTGCTCTTGATGTGGTCCACTCAGGTTTAAAGGGATAGTTGAGTTTTGGTATAGAGGGCGCAACACGAAATATTATTTTTGGTGATGTTATGAAAACTGAGTGTCAAAATTTTGAAAGAGCATACAATTTGTATGACAGAATAACTTTATTTGATCAAAATCGGTTAAGAAACAGCTGAAATATCAATAGATATATTCGATCGGAATAAACCTGGGACCCCAGGTTTATTCGATGATTAAATAACAACAAATTCTTACACTTTTTAAAAAAGTGTACAAAAGATGTTTTTAAATAGTTGTTGATGATCTCTCTATTTAATCATTAGTTTAACAACACATCACATGCACAATTTTAAAATTAAAAATGGTTTTAAAAACCAATTACTTTTTAGAGAGCTCCCTTTTGAGTTTAACGGCTCTTTTTGAATGATAACAGGCTTTTTACTTAGACGTTCCTAAAATTCAGTTTGACCAAAACTGTACTCTCTTTACCAAAACTCAACTATCCCTTTGATCACGCGCGTCTGTGTGTTTTCCTTTTATTTATTGTTATCGTATGTTTTTGGAGATTATCCAAGAAAGAATCTAATATTTCCGTTCGATGATAAGTGTTTATTTTGTGTCAGTATGTGCGTATGTATACGTGCGTTTCATGCCTGCATTTCATGCCTGTATATTTGTATGTGTGCATATATATTATTACGCATTTTACATGAAAGCGTATAACATTGAGTGCTCCTCTGGTCAACTCGGGTACAATTACGAGCGTATGTGTTTTTTTCGATTTTTGATAGTATTATTCTGGAATTATGTCTAATGTAGTTATTATTATTTTATTCAAAAAAGAATATAATATTTCCGCGTCGGTGTGTAGTATTTATTGTATGTAATTATGTGCGTATTTTCTTTTAAATTAGTATTATGGTATGTTTTTTGAGGTTAACACCAATTTTTGTTTTTGTTTTGTAATAGTATTTTATTTTCTCTCAAACAAATTTACAACGTAAATTTACAATACAAATCATTCATATAAGTACAACAAACTAATTGTGTACAGCATTACATATACATATACAATCTGTTCTTATACATATAATGATAATCATAGTGTTTGAGAAAAAAAGAGATCTATAGTAAAACAGAGAAACAATAGCGAACTAACAGAAGAAAGATAAAAAGAAAAAGAAAAAAAAGGGGGGGGGGGGGGGAGGCGGTAGTAAGAACTCTGTACATGGTGTCTCTGTGTCATACCCTAGTCAGAGAGTGTGTTCCATTTTCTATAATGAATTTGCAATGTTCCTCTCTGTTCAGCTATCTTTCTTTCTTCCTCTTTATTTTTCAATAATGTATCTTTAATATCTTTTATAGTTGGAGGATAATCTTTCGTTCTACTATTAACAAATATCATACTTTTTATCAACAATATAACATGATTTAATAATTGATCTTTTCCTACATTACTAACCTTGATTCCTACATGGACCCCTTTCCAATCTATATTTATTAATTCTTCTAAATCAAACTCGTTACCGCAGTCTACCCAGATCATTCTTACTTTTTCACAAAAGTAAAACAAATGTTCATATGTTTCCTGCATTTTATGACAAAAAGAGCATAAATTACTATCCCCCATATGAAAAGTAAACATGTGTTTCTTTGTATAAATAAGATTGTATAGTAATTTAAATTGAAATTCCCTTAGTGAACTATTAAGCGTGGATTTTCGGGAGCGTACAAAAATATTTTCATTATCTTTTCCAAAGACATTATATAAGTGTTCTATGTTGCGAACTGCAAAAGACTTCTCTAATCTTAAATTTAACAAATGATCATATATATATTTTGAAGTTATATCACACAATGAATAATCTTTTCCACTCAATCGAAACTCCAAATTCAGTGCAGTATCTTCCATCACATTATAATCTCTACTTAACAATTGTTTCCATATAAATGGTATATTTTCAAAAATCTGTTTCACTATGTCAATTTCTGACCTATCTAATCCTAGTCTCATAAATTCCTTGACAGATTTTATTCTTCCTTTGCTATCGACTATATGATGTATTTTATAAACATTTTTCAAAAATAATGTTTCATTATAATAAATTTGTCCATTAATTCGAATATATCTATTATTAAAAACAATTTGATTCCTGCTTCCAGTTTCTTTTAACAAAAAATCTTTTGAACCACCAATTGTTATTTGGTGATCGATTGTTGTAAAGAATGACAGGAAATTGAGTGCCTTGATGTGGTCCACTCAGGTTTAATCACTTGTGTCTGTGTGTTTTCTTTTTTTAAATTTATTATTATCGTATGTTTTGGAGATTATTCAAGAAAGAATGTGATATTTCCGGTCGGTGTGAAGTGTTTATTTTGTTTGGACTGGTCAGAGTACTAAATGTTATTTTTTGTAAAATAAAACAACAACAAAAATGCATGGTAAGTGGGGGGTAAGTGTGTGTTGAACTTCCTTGAACTTATGGCGTTATATGTTTATTTACGTGTTCGGTTCCAGTAAGAAAATGTTTTTGTTTTGTTTTTTTCATTCTAATATCATGCATCGATATAAAAATAATGGATATGGCAACAGCGCCCTCTTCATGAAGCCAGCGACAGTGTGAAAAGTACACCCAAGACAAAAAGTGCTCCATTCACCATGTTCACTCGCGTGAATCGATTTACTCGAGTGAATGGAGCACCTTTTGTATTGGGTGTACTTCAACGTCGCTCATTTGGCAGTGTGCAGCGTGCTATGCTATATCCAGTGTGTATATCGATGATTATCATGTTTATAATACTTCCTGGTAGATTTTCAACGACAGGTGGCGGTACACAAATATCGCCATACAGTCATATTGAAGCCAATGAATGAACAAAATAGGAGTACATCATCGATATCGATGGAGTATTATACAGTAAACGTAAGACAGCGATGATAGATGGCGCTATTGCAAGTGCTATAACGTATTGATTAATATCAACATAACGTTGATCACACATGTTTCAATGCATAAAGTCAGGTCCACACTTCGACGGTTATCAGTCTCACATTTTCTATCCGAAAATAAGCACCTTTAAATTATTATATGGCTTGTTTAGAAGTGTCATTGATCACCACATATCGATATGATGCAATACAGTGTTTGTTTCGTATGACATATGCACATTCTATATATTCAAGTCTAATTGCTTCTCAGCCAGGTCAGAGCAGCATTCCGTTGTCTGATGAATCCCCTCCAAACTATCAGGGAAACATCGGAGAGGGCAATCGTTTACCACATGCTGCACTGTCTGGTCTGGATTCCCGCAGTCACATGCATGGCTGTCTTTCATTTCCCCAGGGATATGGGAGTTACTTCCATGATTTTCCATCGATGGAGAGTGGGCTGGACCTTGCATGGAGTGTTCTTATCCTTTTCAGAGTCACCCATTGCCTTCTGGGGAGGTTGAAGCCTGCTGCTTCTGACGTAGGGTCCTGCAAGGTCTTGATTAGGGAAGTCGGATTCCGCCCAGGTTTTGCGCCATTTCCCTTTTAGGTCGAACACTTCTAGAGACTTCGCAGAAGACCAAAAGGGTGTCCGTGATTTAAGGCGCATGCATGTTGGGTAGGTTCCCTAGGTCCTCGTGGATAGGTAGGTCTGGGTTGGTGGAGGAGCGGTGTAGTTCCTTGCGCATTATCTCCTGTCTGCGTACTCGAGGGGGAGCAATGTGGGAGAGAGCAGGTAGCCATTGAAGAGGTGTTGACTTAAAGGGGACCACCAGGCAAAGAACAACACATAATTATGTTTTGGTACCGTTTTGTGATATCAAATAGATACCCAACATTTTGCAAAGGGTTGTGTAATTCATAAACAATGCAATTAATTACCACCACTTACGGAACCATTATTATTATTATTTATTATTATTATTTCGTGGTTCCGTATGTGCCAAACATTTGCGAGTGCGCCAATGCTATTCACACGTACGTTTGAAGACAATAGAATCCCGGACGACTCGTTCGCTCTTGACAAAGGTAGTCTTCGTACATGCAGACACATGAACGTATGCTTTAGCATGGTGATGCGTTTTCCAAGTATTTTTTTTCTTCTGGAATTTTTTTCTGAACTTGTTGATGGAATGGACTAATAAAGATGTTACCTTTCATTAAAATTGTATAAGAATATCATTTTTGGGTGGTGGTAACCTTTAAGAGTGCCAGTAACTATTCTCATAGCTGAGTTTAAAGGGGTAGTTTAGTTTTGGTAGAGAGGGCGCTGCATATCACAATTTTTTGTGAGATAATGAAAAACTGAGTGTTGAATTTGAGAGAACATGCAATTTTAATGGCAGAATAAACTTTATTTGGTCAAAATCGGTCCAGTAACGGCTGAAATATCAATAAATATATTTGATCTTATAATTATTTGGGGCCCAAATAATTAGATGATTTTTTCAAAAAATTAAAAAAATGCTTACACTTTTTCAAAAATTTTCAAAAGCGTTTTTTAAATAGTTGTTGATGATCTATCTACTTAATCATTATTTCAATAGAACATCACATGCATTATTTTGTATGAAAAATGGTTGAAACCAATGCCTTTTTAGAAAGCGCCCTCTTGTGTTTCAATGGCTCTTTCAATGGCTCTTCAATGATATTCTATCATGACGCACTTCAATGGCTCTTTTCAATGGCTCTCTTGTGTTTCAATGGCTCTTTTTGAATGACAAACTTAGTCGTTTGTTTGTATACCTTTCGAGCATGGTGGAGTAATAACTATTAGTTTATAATGTTACTGTCTGGTTTTGTTACTAAAGTTTAGCCTTACCAAAACTGTACTACCCCTTTAAAGGGATAGTTGAGTATTGGTCAAACTTAACTTTAGTAACCAAAACCTGGACCATTACGGTACAAAGTAATAGTTATAATTTCACCATGCTCGAAAAGTATACACAATTACAAACGACTAAGTAAAACCCCTGTTATCATTCAAAAAGAGCCGTTACAATTCAACAGGGCGCTATTTTGAAAAATCACTGGTTTTAGCCATTTTTCATACAAAATTGTGCATTTAATGTTTTGTTAAAATAATGATTCAATAGAGATATCATCAACGACTTTTTAAAAACCTATTCAGATTTTTTCCCCCAAGTACCGTAGTCTTTAACCCTATTCTAACTGGGCTATTTCAGACCAGGTTTTTACTGGGGGGGGGGGGGGGGGGGGGTCAATTTGACCCCCCCCCCCCCCCCCCCCCCCTAAGATCTCGAAGACCGATTGTCCGATTCACGCGAAATTTTGCATAGAGGTACATTGGAGTATTAGCGAAAAGTCGAGGGGGGGGGGGGGGGGGTCAAATTGACCCCCCCCCCCCCCCCCCCCCAGTTAAGATAGGGTTAAGCATTTTTTTTTTTTTATTCTAAAAAGTCTAAATATCCCCGGTGATTGCCGGTGAAAAATATTTTGAATAAACATTATTATACTTATGGATATTTCAGCCGTTTCTGAACCGATTTTGATCAAATAAAGTTTATTCTGTCATTAAAATTGTATGTTCTTTCAAATTTGACAGTCAGTATTTCATTATCTCACAAACAAATATCGGGGGGCACTTCGGGAAATACCAATACGCAACGGTACCTTTAAGATGACATCTACCTTCTTGGTATGGCAGCTCTCTGCCCACACTGGTATAGCTGCGACTAGATCAGTTTAGTATAGGTTTTACTGGCCAAATTCCGTAATTTTGTTATGCAGTTTCCTACATGTATTTTCTTTCCACAAATCCGTGCTTTCATCGAAGCATCGTCATTCAAATTCGTTTTTGGGCATTGACATTGACTAACCGAGCCACCAATTTCACATAAAATGTGTCATTCAAATGTCATAAAGCGGCACTCATTTTCGGTTAAAGTGATCCATTAACTTTATATTTTCCCCAAAAGAAATGTTTGAGACTTCAATCATATACCAATTTCATTGTAAGATTCTAACAAGTAATATGTAAGAATGTCATAGAAAAAGAAGAAAGTTTACCTAGTGAAAACAGAGAAAATCAATGTCTGATTTTATCCCGATGGTTTGTATCCGAATTCGGATACTATGGACCATTGAGAAACCAAATTCAGATAAATGTCTATTGACGCTCTTAAATTCAATCTTAAATATATCCATATATAGATATGAAACATCCAAACCCGTTTCATTCTTCTGTTACCATTAGCCAAACAACAAGGTACAAGAGAAGTTGGAAAGCTCCAAGTGATTTGGTTGAAATTTTACAAAGTTAATGGATCACTTTAAGGCCAATCAAATTCGTCTCCAGGCCTCCCTGGGTCCTCCCTGTGTCATTTCGGTCATTCAATTTCGCGTATGGGCAAGCACATTCATAGTAGGTGCATTCAAATTAAACATGTTCACATGTACATACTGTTTGAATAAATGTACTATGTCTAAATAGGTACATAATTCAGGTATTTTAGATGTGGTACAATAACTATTCGACTCTAGTGTAAACGCATATCTAGTGTAAATGTCATAACTCATATCAAATAAAATAGACTTGAACAAGGACTTTGTCAACATGTGGCTTCCGTTTTCTATCAAAATAATTATCAGCTTTGTTACAGTGCTGCCTTTAAGACGATCCATGAAGCACTCTACAGGGTTGTTGGGAAACAGGGATATGTCCATTTTCATGTTTATCCTGTAGTCCAGTTTGGACTGTGGCGAATTAATTTTTTGTTTTATCCCTGTCCACTCTTGCCCGCTAGATGGCGACAAACCCCACTAATCTGTCTTTATAGGAGACTTGGCAGCAAAGTCTCCTATTGATTAGTGGGGTTTGTCGCCATCTAGCGGGCAAGAGTGGACAGGGATAAAAAAAATTAATTCGTACGTTTACTGGTATCCCCGATTGAATGCCCTTATGCCTCGGTCACACCTTTGCGTATGTTGCTGCGTATTGCTGCGCTAGGCGGGGTATATCAATACGCAGCCTTACCCAGCAATACGCAGCGATTTTGAAGTTAGCAGTCACACTATTGCGTATGTAGCGCGTATGCCGCTCGTATAGAGACTGCGTACGGTTGCCTATGGTTGCCTATGGTCCCGCTTTAGCTCGCTGTTGCTCGAAGCAGTACGATTCAATACGATGTGTGCTCGACACATTGCGTATGGAACTCGTGCTTTGCTCGCTTGCCGCTCGCTAGCCGCTCGCACCAGTTGGTATTGTTGCGTCTCACTGCGTATTTGCTCGCTTTAGCTCGACTGCCGTTCGTACTGTTGCGTGCCAACTCGCTCTGAAGCGTACCAGCTCGCTCGGGCTGCGGCGGTATATAAAAACTGGTCATTTTGCGGCCCGTCTTTTATTGCCAATCGTCCTGCTAGGCAGCCAATCGTAGTGCTAGCGAGCTAAAGCGAGCGGGAACCAGCGAGAGCGAGCTAAAGCGAATGGCGCACGAGCTAGACTCGCAGCATAGCGAGTGGCACACGAGCGAGACTCGCAGCAAAGCGAGCGGCCATCGCAGTGATTCGTGTTGCTAGGAGCGGTGTGCGAGCAACAGCGCAACAATATGCGCAATCATGCGAACGACAACGAGCTACATCGAGGTAAATCGTGTGGGATACGCAGCTATACCCAGTGACACGCGCTCCAAAAAATGAGGTGCGAATGATTGCGTATACCTGCGCTAGGTCACCTCGCTGTCGCTCGCTGTTGCTCGCATTCACTGGTTGTCACTCGCTCCCGCTCGTATGCAATTTGACCTTGCGTTTGCTTGCGAGAGTTTAGAAAATTTTAAAACATGCGAGCGACATACGCAGGCCCCTGCGCTAGTCTGCGTATTGAGTACGTAGTGAGCTCGCATCATTGCGCTTTATTGGGTGTATTTGCGTATGTCTGCGTTCGATCAATACGCAACAATACGCAAGCCCAATACGCAAAGGTGTGACCGAGGCATTACAGGAACTCATACGCACGCAGGCACACGCACACATTCATAGATACATTACATTCTGAGACAAACACTAACATTTTATGCACATACATTGTACATACACACTCTCATCTTATGTGCCTTACTGCAGAAACAATATCAAATTAATTTCTTATATGAAACAAAGTACAGGAAATGAAACATCAGAGTGAACGCAATGGTGATTTGTGTTACATACATTTTTATTGCACTAAAATCATTCAATGTATCTCTCCCTCCACCTCTCTCTCTTTCTCCAAACTTGCAAATTTTGAACTCCCCGCTTCACATACTGCCCTCAATCTGGAGTATATAACCGGGTTAATTACACACAATACAGCATACCTTTACTTTAAAACATTTCTGTTACGTGCAAAGACAAAAATATACAAAATAATGTGTTTTTATTCTTCTTTGTACAACATTTGAGCAAAAGCATGTTAAATAAGATCGCTTTTCCACTTGATCATATGTCTAGGATTGGCATTACGATATCATATGAAATATTTTACAGCTTGAATTCTCCAATATTCACACATCACACCTTTTGCAGTATCATGACACAACATACTTAAACAATGTTCTTTTTACCAGGTACTCAAGGTACCATTTGGATTCCGAAACTTTCTCTTCCAAGTTTTTCCTACATGTACATGTACATACATGTACACTTTACATGCAAGAGTGTCATTTATATTTTAAATGTAAAATTGAGCAAATCATAACGATTCCGTTTCCATTTCCATATACATACAATGAGCACATGGTATGTATTCAATGAAAAAAAAACAACATTTGGATTACAATTTTGAGTGTACATGTACATGTATGTTATGTAGCACTGACCATCCAGATATTGCATTACTTGTTTGCAATATACAGTAATTATGCTTTTCAGATGTTTGAACCCCTGTCCTTACCTTGTAAACATTTCCCTTTTCTTATAAATACATTGTATACCATTCAAAAAGACAGACAAAAGTTTCAATATATTTAAGAATACAATAGGCCATAATATAAAGTAAACTAAACATTACTCCATTGATGAAAAGTATCAAGTGAAATATATCAAAAGGATATAAGGGATTTTAAATATACAGTGTATGTATGTGAATATGTGTATTTCACATGTATTTAGCATAATGGTAGACGTTGCATACTACCTATAATATAATTGACAAAAAATAGTAGGACATACATGTACATGTGTACATAATAATAACATATTTGAGATTAAAAGAAGGAATAAATAAAAGGGTAAATTGTTATATCAAACTAAATAAATACAGTTTATAGACTTAGCAATATCTGTGAACATTGTGTTAGCTAAGTATAATGTAAATAATCCTTTCATTAAACTTTGTACAGTATTTATTACCATTAGGCAGATGTTATACTTACAGGAATGCAAGCATTATGTCCGTAGCTGATTTAATATCTACTATAAATATTCATTATTTCATTTACATTACGTTTGCAGAGTAAAATACCTTGTATACATGTACTACAGTCTGCACAGATGTTTAATACAGAAATGAAAGTATTATTTTTGTAGCGTTTGTATCTACTTCTTGCAATTATTAATTTACCTTGAGAACAAATAATTGACCGTTCATGAACAACTTTACCATGTCCATGTGAAAGTAATGTATTTTTTATTCCAATCTGGATTCAAAATCAATAAAATTCTACATTTTAAAACTACAACAAAATGTAAAACAAAACTGACTACATGTAGTTTGCTTAAATATAGAGAAGAGGTGATATTTAATTACATGTAGTTCCTTGTAAATTATGAATATTACTTTCAGTTGTGGCACTTTAAATTAATGACTGTCAAGCACTTGATTACTTGGGAAGAAGATAAATAACTATATATTTGAAATAATATACACCGGGGAAAGAAATTAACCAAAAAAACAAATAAGAATTGGTGGGAGGTGGCTACTTTTCAAGCATGTCTTTAACAGATTGATACTGGATCTCTGTCAAATTATGGAGCTCTTTTATACATTTTTGGAGGCTCATTACTGAAGATGTTTTCCCTACACAGATTTGGCTGCTTTCATTTTTAAGAGACAGGAGAATTATAAATAATCAATCCTTCACCTTAATTGGTTTTTTACTTTCGATTGTCGCACAATAAATAATGTAATTCATACAGGCGTCATCATTGTCCAGATGCACATTTCGGACTGGATGTACACTATGTAAATACAGACTAAAATAAAGGCTGCATGAAAGTGTTACTGGATCAATTACTTCAATTGATCATTTCTACTCTCAGTTGTGGCCTGATAGATAATGCAACTCGTCAACCCCTTTCGACCATGTGCATCATGCAGATTGGAGATGGATCCATAAATACATTTTGCAAATCAATACATACAGTATGTAGATGTATGCAAGCTGACTCAGCTGTGTATACCTCGCACAATAAACATATAATTTACAATGTATATTGTTGTATCTATGCACTGTAGGTCATTGTTTATATTAAAGAATATATTTAGAATTATATTGCTGTGCATGGAAACACTGACTACATGTAGGGTTGAAATGAGTGTATAATGTAAATGAATGTCATGGCCAGGTAATGCGGGTAAACATGTAATTGTGCTATTTACTGCCTAACTGCAACATACATACATGTACATACTGTACATTGTGTTTCTTCACATAACTTTGAATGAAATAATCTACACTCAATACTTGTTCAAACCATGGATAGACTATCCATGTTCAAACTAAATCATGAATATCTCAAGAATGTACATGAACTGTACCTACCTAGTGGAAATTAGAAAATTTACGTTGTTGCATAATATACTTCTATTAGTAAGATGCAAACAGCAATAGCAATACATGCAAGAATCATAGTATTATTATAAGTGAGTTAGGTGGATTCAGACATACATGTAGTAACAATCAGTGCAGTCTCCTTTTGATACAGAAACCAATTAACATACAGCTGTACTGTCTATTATATTGTGTCTATTGTGTGCACGGGCTCAATGTCCAGCAGACTCGGGGTCTTTGTTGTACGATGCAATTTAGTATCTAGACTCTAGAGGAAAACATATTATTTCATGAAGCTTACATAATAAGCTCATTTCATGTTTGTTTGATATTAAAGCCAATACTGGTATACAACAAAAATACACACCCACACACACAAAAGGTCTTTAAACCTTGTAATGGAGAACAAAACAGATTGTTTCAGGAAAATTAGGTATTGTCACTGACGGAGTAATCAGTGATTCCTTTGTCTGGCTCAGAAAGCAATTTATATGTAAATTACAGTGTACTTTTGTATCTATTGAACAAAGACATGATTTGCTGTACATGAGTGCAGGGTAAAAATAAAAAAAAGTTATTGGAGGGGGGGGGGGGGGGGGGGGAGGGCTTCTTTTTTAACCTACACTGTACCTCGGATTAAATATTGGCTAATAAAATAGCACTTTAAAATTTGTGCTGGAAACGATCTAATATGTAAATTTACAGATGTACAGAGGCTCTTTAGCATTTCGGGGGCTAAATCTTCTGAAGTGTTCATGTTATATCTAGACATTTATAGAGCGCAAATTGCAAAGAGCCTCTAAGCGCTACTATTATTACCCGGTCAACGGATACACACTTATATCGTTCCCACACATAAAGTGCACAATTTCAACTCCCTGGAGAGTATTCCAGCCAGTCGCTTGTTAGGCACACACAGTGAGCTAAGGAACCACGTCCCCATCCTTCCGGGTGCATGTATACACGTGCACAATTAAATTGAGGCTACAATACCCACAATGCAGCTGTTACTGGCTCTATGACTAGTTCGTGTGAGAAGGCAATATATTGATTACTGCTACATTTACATTCTGTGCAGAGTAGACAGAATTCACAGATATACATGCAGTCTGTTATAGTACCGGTACTCACTTTCTGGCCAACCTGACTTCATAAAGTAGACCCCTTTTAATACACCATGTTATATGGTAGTCTATGCAATAATAAATGCACGTATCAATGGATAACAAGCTAGGTAATTGTCTACTTTATTTTTACATGCTCAATACTCAGGCTTACATGTATGTAATTGTTATGGCAGAAGGTAGATCACACCAATTTAGTGGACTCTGTGTAAATCATAAATATAAGGAATACACATCTGGAGAGATCTTTTTTTCAGTGGCTACCAAGGAATAATTCTATTCTTTTTTTTTGAGGGCCATGTCTTCCAAGATTCCTTACATTAAATTAGCACCTTTTTTTGGGGGGGGGGGGGGTTATATCACCCTGAGCCCCCATGTACAACAAACATTTGTTTTGCTTTCAATGCTGCATAAATAGAGTAGTGACCTTTGTGTGATACACAAAGCATCTTGTCAGTACAGTGGCGTAGTGTGGATGATCGATAGGTGGGGGGGGGGGGGGGGGGGGGGGAAGGAGACACATTATTGGAGTGAACACCTTGTTTTTCTAAAGTTATTATTTTTTTTTTCAAATAAAGTCCCCTTGGGTTTTATTTTGTTTTTGTCAAGTTATTGGGGGCATGTATGCACCCCAACCCCCCCCCCCCCCCCCCACCCCCCCCCCCCCCCACACCTCGCCATAGCTACGTCCCTGTACTACATGTACATAGTAGGATAGGTCATGCCCATAAAGCAGAGGTTGACCTCAAAAATGTAAACAACATGGTTTCCTCAAAACCAAAACTACATGAATCCAACCCTGGACTATTTACCTCGTGGATTCTCCTTGAATTGGGTCATTCTATGAACGATTTAACCCATAGAGTGTCTAGGATAACAACTGCCCATTTATAACCATGGATTGTATAAGGGGCTCCCCTATACAATCCAACACTTAAATCAAGAACATAGTGTACAGGTGATTACCTAACCCTTTTATCATGAGCGCACTCTTTGCAAGTATTATGTAATAATCCATTATCCATCCCAAGGTTCTTTCATGGAAATTACATGTTTACAACTGAAAGATATGATCATCCGCATAATGACACTAAAAATACAGAGGAAAATGGCTTCCGATAGCACGTTATCAATCAACAATTTACCAGAGCATCAGTAATACCATTTGTTTATAAAAAGGAAAACAAAGGCTGAATATAAAGGAAAAATTATAACTGACCGATTTTTTTAGTGACCAGCTACCATATTTTGGAAATAACTAAAATACTTTACAGACCATATGGGGTAACATGATAAGACATGTTGACAGCAAAAACAGTGTGCATGCGCTATCTCACAGAACACAATGTTATGACTGCATGTGAGCCATATCATGCAGCTACATGTAATGGAAGCCTTCAACCCTACACGCTACAGCCTACATGTACATGTATAATAATTCCAGAACTGTTTGATGCAAATGCATTCAAAAGAAAACAACATTTTGTATTATATAAAATGTCGCAGTTGGGAGAAAATAATAACAAAGCAGAACTTATTCATAGATTAAAAGCATACATCACATTATAATTTGGCAGTACAATATGACTGCCTACTCCATGTACAAGCTACATGTCAGTATTCATGTAATTACATTTGTACGTAACGTGTCGTGCTCATGAACGGTTCTCTTTCAATATCGGATTTTGTAACGATTATTTATTCAGCACGGCTGCAGCCTGATAAGTCCCCAACTGTTATGACACCAATGCTTCAAGTTCAAACAACGCTTGGCAGTGCCTGAAGCTGCAGTTACCATGGCAACAGATCCTGTTCAGACTCAAATACAAAGTATTCAAATACATACATGTAGACATGTAATACATGAGGGAATACATAATGTGCAGTCAAACCCATCTTAGTTGCCACCTGTCTATTATATTATATATAGCAGCCAATCTCACTAGTATAGATAACGGCCACCAAAAGTGATCCCTGGCTTGCTAGAAAATCAATGTTATGGAAGCTTTCTATCTACATGTAGGTCGCCTGTCTACAGCAAGGGCTTCAACATACAATGTATGCACATTTCATGAACACATTTCTCAGCATGTACGTGTGCCTAACATTGTACACAGATTTACATGATAACAAATTAACAACTAGATTATTACATGTAAACCCATTGAAGACATTTTGATATCTGTATTAATAATGAATTCACCAACTAGATGTAGATGTACTCCAGCCCAAATATTTTTATTGCAACAGACCTAAAAAATGGAAAATGTGAACATGTACATCATGTACATGTGCAAAAATGTAAAGGTAATACATGTGCAGTGTATTCCTATACAAACACATCCATCTGTGGTAGTTTAAAACAGAATACAGATATATAATGTATGGAAACAAAATGATGATGCATAACTGGTTGACCAGTTCATGCTGTAGTGCTAACTGATAGGATCATTGCTAATATCCTGGCTCGTGGGAACAGCACCATGTGACAATGTTTTGAAGTGGCTGAAGGACTGTTTTTAACTATCTATGTAAAGTAAGTCTAGTAGGCCCAAAAAAATACTTTTTTTTTCACGAGGGCGATTTTGAAAAATTTGAGGGAAAAAAACGCCCTCGTGAAATTATTCACGAGGGCTATTTTGGGGCTCACGAGGGCTCTTTTTTTTAAACATCGTTTTCACTGCTAAAGGGTCTAATTAATGATTATCATGATGTGATCTATCTGATTATGCCATGTTTGGTACGTTTCTGGCGCTTTCCGATCATCCAAAAAGATGTTTAAAAAAATATTTTAAAAAAATAAATAAATTAAAAAAATAAATATATATATATTTTCGCCCCCGTGCCGTGGCTCACGGGGGCGATTTTAAAGGTATCGGGGGCGAATCGCCCTTTGCCCCCGTGTATTTTCCCATTGAATTCTATTCAATTTTGGTATAACATGTATTAACTAACCGTACAGTTAAACTTTGTACAGTGAAGAAGTTTGGCCACTGTAGACCAGCCAGGTTACGGGTACCTCTAATAAATATGTTCCAAATCACTGTTTTTCTCTACAAAGCCAAAGGGGACCATTTTCGATGGCCACAATAGGCAGGTTGGCAGTGACAAAAATACACGGGGGCTTGGGGCGAATTTGCCCCCGAAATGGCAAAAAGAGCCCCGGAAAACCATAGAAGAGCCCTGGAAAATTGCATAGAGTTCCATGCAAATCAAATTTTGGAGTGTTATTTTTATGCAGGCAAGTTTGAAATGTAGCCCCCGAAAAATAAAATTAATTTTTTTCCCTGCAGGTTGGCTACAACAGACAGGTTTGCCCCACGTGTATACATTTATTTTCTGGACCATGCAGTCCTGGATGGGTTAAAGGGTACCACCACCCAAAAATAATATTCTCATTATAGAAAGGTACCATCTTTAGTATTCCATTCCTTCAACAAGTTCACAAAAATATGTTTTCAGAAAAAAGAAAAAAAATTGAAAAACACATCACCATTCTCAACCATGCGTTCATGCGGTCTGAATTGCGTAGACTATATGCGTGCAGAGCCAGAGCGCACTGTGCAGAGCGAATGAATCATCCGGGAATATATTGACGTACGCATGAAAGCATTGGCGCACTCGCAAATGCTTGGCCCATATGGAACCAGGAAATAGCAGTGGTTCCGTAAGTGATGGAAATTAATTGCTTTGTTTATGAATTACACAACCCTTTGCAAAATGTTGGGTATCTATTTGATATCACAAAACGGTACCAAAATATATAATAATGTGTTGTCCTTTGCCTGGTGGTCCCCTTTAATACAAAAGGACAAATAGGAAGTAGAGAGAGATTAGGGGATCCTTTAAATAGGATGAAGAGAATTAAAACTGACAACTGACAAAAAGGCCACCCCCTTGACTCTATCAAACCACGACCGAAAACAGAGGCACACTGCCAGGGATTATGGCCACTTACATTTAGCATCAAGGAGATTAGCCCCGGATCCCTCTCTCAGTGTGGCTATAATAAAAGCAGTCTTGTTATTGCGGATTTATCACAAATCATTGACAGACAAGCATGAATGTAAACACTGTCATATGGCCATTTTAATGTGTAAAAGTAAAACACATTCCGAATTTTTGTTCAATGTTCTTCATAAACACACTTTTTCTATTCCCCAAATTCAATATTTGATGTGTAGATCAAAATGCATGCTACACAACTTTGTTGAAATAAATGAAAGAAAATTTAACAAAATAGGACATTTTGTGTATGGCTACTTGTCCTAAAATTTGCCAGAAATCCCAGAATGCATTGCCAATTTGAGTTTCTCATGTACATAGTTTTCATATTTCTTGACCGATTGTGCTGAAACTTATGTGTACATAACCATGGTTTGTCCAGTTTTAATTGTCATTAACAACTGAGCCTCCTTTTCCTGCTACATACCTTGAAATAAACTCAATGTTTACTTTGAACAGAGTGACAATGAAAAATTAGGATGAAAGCTTGATGGAGAAAAACAAATGCCAGTTCATTTTGCGCACTATGCAGGCCTTGACCAACCTAAAATACAATGCACAACTGCACAACATCATACCTTGTTTACAGGCATAGTGTAGAGCTGGAATACATCCAAAAAAGAAGGTGTTGCATTTCAGTGTACTTATAAATAGCTCTTCCATGGACTGATTTAGACATACACATGCAATTTGACATTTTCATCAATAATCATTGAATTTCTTAGAAATTTTTTAGCAATCAAAATTTTCCCAAGTGCTGTAGTATGTTCAGCCAAAAAATTCCATGACTGTCTAGACTATAGCAGCCAACCTTGCTAGCCTATAATGTATACAATGCTCACCAAAGGTTATCCTCTGCAGAGTAAAAACCATGTGAAGGAACCTCTTTAAATAGAGGTCACTTATCTAAAGTGGCCACTTTTCTTGTTTTCATTAATCATTACACACAGGTTTGATTGTACACCAGTAGAGAATACCTGGGAAATTAGGACTTCAATTTAGCCCTTAAATGCCCCTAAAACAGGTTTAACAAAAATCACAACAGCCCCAGTACACTTACATATTTAGCTCAATGCAAAATAAATTGTATACATTTATGTAGTTCCATTTTAATGCAGGCAAGCTTGAAAAATAACCTCCCAAAACAAATTTGTATTTTTTCCCCTGCTGTATGTACACATACTTTTAGTTGACAAAGGGTGGCAGCCCTGGGTGAAACAGTCATAACAAACTGAGCTTGAAAAATAACCTCCAAAAACAAATTTGTATTTTTTTTCCTGCTATACACATACTTCTAAGTCTTCTACATGTACATGTAGTTCCTGACAAAACGTAGCAGCCCTGGGTGAACAGTCATAACAAACTGAGTCACCCGGTGGGTAATAACTCCCAAACAGCCAGCTAGGGCACGCTTGGGGAAGGAGACTAATTATTGGGTAATTCAAGCCAATGGAGGAGTTCCTCTCCTCTTCTACTGACACTGGTTTAGTTTATCTTGCACGAACATGCATGACATAATGTTCCCCATCTAAAGCCCTCTGCAGACAGAGCCGCTCGACCCGATTTGACTGGTTTTCATTCGGATCGGCTCAGTTTTCAGTGCCTCGCAACACACATTTTGCCAGTCGAGAGACAGTCGGATGCCAGTTGGGGACGATTCAACACGATGAAACGGATCCGACCGACCGGGCCCACCTCTAGCCTGATTGAAACCAGTCGGATCGGGTCGAGTCGGCTCTGTCTGCAGAGGGCTTTACATGAAATGAATCTTGGATGTCAATACATTTAACTTATTTTAAACAGCCCAGCAGCTATTTAAGGAAGGGGAAGTTTACAGTATTAATATTGTAAATAGCTGGCTTACTCCTTCTTTTCATACATGTACATGTGTATACATTCTATCATATTCATCATACTGCTGAAGAATGTACAATTGAAAATAATTGGCAAATTATTTGTTGACCTACATGTACATGTAAACATGTAGGAGCATAATATATTAAGATGAACCAGTACCAAGTATGGCACATAATTATGTTCAAAGTAAACTTGATAAATAGGAAAATGAACTACATGTAAATGTTGATTTAAACATTGTACACTGTAGACCTTAAATTGAACACATACATTGTACTTAGTTGAATTTTAAAAATACCTGGAATTGAACTTAGACTGCACTATAGACATGTATGTTTTTCCCAAACTGAAGAAGAAAAGAATGAATGTGACAAGGAAGCAGATTTCTCCAATGGATCCTCTCCGATGATGAAGAGGTCCTTAAAAGTTTGCTAAACAACTTCCATTCTCGGGACAATAGTGAACTGTGTATTTCTACATCATGTACTCAGCAGGTGAAAATGTCCAGGCAGATCGCGAGGTCCTTCAAAAAGTTTTCAGAGTGTTGTGAATATACATTTTGCGACACGTGTGAACCGGGCACAAATACATCAATGTAATTCGCATGTCAAAATGATACGGGTCTACACTCGCGTGTCATGAACAAGGGGTCCTGCCACAAGCTTGTCATGACTCGTGCATCAAAGTCATACACGAGGGAACTCTGCACTTTCTTGTGTGGAGTATAAAAAGAATCCCCAAACTTGGATCAATCGAGGAATCGTTGAACCAATCACATGAAAATCTACATACATGTTCACTTTATAAACGTGATCCAAAATGGCTTACTCGAGCAAATACAGAGAGCGTAATGATGATACAAATTTAAACAAAGAAACGGTACATGTATGACATCATGTGAAAAAGTTTTTTGTTTTTTTTGCTACCTACATACATGTAACTATTGGGGAGTAGGGTGCGTTGCCATACAACACACTGTCCGCGCACAACCTAGTTTGGTCCGTAATGGTCTATCTTCCTTCAATCCTATGGATCACGTAGCATCAATACAGCAAAGGCCACCATCATCCTACGCTTTGGTTCCAAGATGACATACACCTTCCGTCAAAGAAAAATTCACAGGCCTTGCTCCGACTCCCTCGCTTAGATGTATACAAATATATTAATTTCAAGCTCTCCATATCCGTCAGTCTTTCTTCAAGGAAACTCCATGTACAATGTTCATTTCCTTTAGGTATCGATCTCCTGTTTTCGTAGGAAACTGTATGTTCAGCGCATTTCCATATGAAGCTTTCCTAATATCTGTATACATCTCCTTTTCTTGGGAAACTGTGTACAATGTAAAAATGTACATTTACCGAAAAAAAAAAAATGAAAAAAAAGGTTGTCACATCATGAATATATTATCATATATTTTCTCTCTATAGATATTTATACAAGATATTATACGAACTCCTTCTCTCAATGTCCATCATCGTAGGTAGATAAAAGCGCAGCCTCGACGGGTTCCATGCAGGACGGGCACGTGAATGAGCGCATGAGCCAGTCGTCTATACACTTGGTGTGGTAGATGTGCATGCAGGGCAACAGCCGTATCGGGTCACCCATCTGAAAGTCCAGCATGCATATCACACATCTGTGAGGGAGGGAAGGGAGGGTTGGTGGAGAAGGAAGATTAACGGAAAGAAAAGAGCAATAAAGATATTAAAAGAATGATAACGAAAAGAGAAAAGCAGATAAGGAAAGAAAAGAAGCATGACAAAATAAATGAAGCCATAAAGAAAATAGATGAATGAGAAGGAAGTGAGAAGAAAATAAAGGAAGAGGAAATTGGGGGGAAAAAGTTAATATTATAGAGATTTTTAAGAAGAAAAATTAGAGAGAGAATTAGACAAGAGATGGATAGATGAAAAGCAAAAGGATGAGAAAAGGTGTATCATAAAGAAAGAGAGAAAGACACAAGTATTGAGAAGGAAATATTTTAAAAAAAGAGGAACAGATGGAAGAGAAGGTGAAAGGGAAAAGAGTGAAAAGTAGGGAAAAAACAAAGAAATTATTTAATAAAGAATCTATATAAGATCTTTACTGTTCATTTGTGCTCTTAAATAAAAGAAGACAAGAAAACAATTTGTATTCTGACAAGAACAATGCAATTTAAATCCAAAGTAAATACAAAAAAATGGAAACATTGAGGCTACTTCCTTCAGAAGACAATTGCTGTGATTTCAGGCAACCTTCAAACCAGATAACATTTCAATCCCACACTATCCATCACCCCCAAATTAAAAAGTAATGAATGCTTGACTATTGATTATTTCCATTGCAATGGTAATTAATTGGTAACGGAGACTCCAGCAGCAGCAAGATTCAAGGAGAAATACAATCTCCATACAAATACAAATCAATAAAGGAATAAATTTGATTTTCAAAACAGCTTTATTCAATTTTTTTAATGCAAATTCAGAGAAATAAAACAGAACAAATGATTCTCTACAGTTAGTTCTGACTATTTCTATAGAAATACACCAAGCGTTGCATGAAACACACACACATACACATAATAACCCAACTTTGAGGGCGAGTGTTGCATCACGTCACGATCCAGTTACTATTTACAATAAGGGACTCATTCTCACAATCCCAATCCATCGGCATGTTTAAACAAACTAGGCTTTATTTTGTTTATTTTCTTTTTGCTGAGACATGGGCCAAAGTCCAATGCTCTTGTTTGCTTCTGAACTTACGTCAATTGGCAGCTCAAGGATTTTGTCAGCATTTATTCATCTATTATTCACTTATAATTCATTTATTGAATGCATCAGTTACGTGCAGAGTGTACAAAATATTTTCTGTGAATTGTAAAGAGTTCTGCACAGAAATTGTGCAAGTTGTTTTTAATTACCTTCTGACAAATACATTGTAATTGTTTATGTTACAACAAGCATACCAAAAAGAAAATGTATGCATTCTAGTTATAGTTCTATGGTAATACTCATCAACGCCTGTTCAGCATCTAGATGAGGGTAAAGCATATATTATAGAGTTTTTATATACAGCATTCCACTGCAAATGGCGATTATTCACTAGAGTTTCATGTTTCAGATTTTTACGAACCTTTCCAGGATGTCTTAAATTTACAACTCCACAACAGGAAGTCAAATTGCACTTAGACTATGATGAGGACATGTGTTTTAAACTGAGGATTATATTTTAAGTGTAAAATGCAATATCGACTTCAATTTAACAATATGTTCTGATGTTCTTTAATGATGTAAAAGGAACATTTTGATTGTGAACTCCTCCCAAATCCTGTCCTAATACATGTACATTGCACTTCAAAATAGTCATAAATAGTTTACATATTCGTCAACAGTATTTTTGTGTTACCACTAAATTGAATTGAATACATGATATCTGTTCCGTAAGTCAGCAGCTATCATTTCATGGGCCTGACGAGACAGATACGAACATGCAGTCAGGGTTGAAGTGTTCAGATGCAGGGCCCATTTCAATAAAACCCCATTAGCCGTTGGATGACATGGATAAGAATGAAACACAGTATGATCTTTGGGTGCTAACTAGGGTAAACTTTATAGTGGGTACCAAATGTTTACCCAGCTAACCCTAGTTTTGGACTGGAATACTTGAAATACACTTATCCTCAACTACATGTATGTAAGCTAGCAGGGTTTTATTAATATGGGCCAGGTCTACAGGGAAATAGGGAACTAAATTATTATCTACGAGGGTTACATAAAATTAAGCCTACATGTAGAGCTCTGCATACAAATAATGACATTTGTTCTGCATCTAGGCAAATATTGATAGTATGATTTTGTTATCCTCTTTTATGTATTTTGGGGCTTAATACCCAGGCTGAGCAACAGTGAACACAGTACATTTTTTAAATGAAAGAGAGCAAAGCAAATGGGATATTTATAACAGGATGCAGAATTCTCTCCCCCCCCCCCCCCCCCCCCCACCCAATAAAAAAATATAAAAAAAAACAGAATGGCAAGCTTTTCAATACCATAGGTACATTGTAATGTGTGTATCATAATATGTACTGGTCAGCAAATCCAAGCTTTGCTAAACAAATTAATTAGTTAACTTCTCCCGACCCCCTGAAGGTTTATTTGTGGGAGTTGTGGTGGAGACTGTCAATTTCCTTGTGAGGAAATGTGGTGTGTAGAAAATCTCTTTTATAGAAGCACTTAATTGGCTAATCACTCCATCCACCTCCTGAACATACATACTGAACATCCATGCATATAACATGCCTACCACTATCATAATGTTGAGTGTGTTCATACTAGTGCACGGGTGTGCGTGTGAGTACATGATACATCCAACATGTCTGTTGTACTGTACACACAAAACAAAAAGAAAAAAGTGTGTGCCAGGTGTGTGTTTGTGGATGTGCGTGTGTGCATGTGTGTGAGCGTGTTTTTGTGTTTGTGTGTACGTGCATGTACATTTGTATGTGTGTGCATTTTATACTTACTCTCTAGCTTTCTTGCTCCCGTCATACTGGCCGGTGGGCAAGTGCTGTATAAGGCCTATCCTTTTGGCAATTCTGATTTGCTCTTCCTCTGTCAGTTGATTAGCCGACCGCCTCTGGTTGGGGGTCACATGGTAAACTGGGGCTTCCTCCTGTATATACCAAAATAACAAATACAATTTTTATTATGATTTATTCATTGAGCATGGCATACATGTAATGCCTGAATTCAAGAGACTTTTGGCAATTCTGGTTTGCTCCAGACCTCCTCAGTCAGTCGATTAGCTGACCGCGTCACTTGGTGGTCACATAGTTAACTGGGGCTTCCTCCTGTGTGTATCAAATAACTTTTCAATTATTATGATTTACTCATTTCGTTTATTGAAGATTATGGAATAAATGCTTGAATTCAAAAGACTTTTGGCAATTCTAATTTGTTCCTCCTCTGTTAAATAACCTTTTAATTATAATTAACTCATTTCATTTATTTGGTATAATCTCTCTTTAGAAGTTAAAAGACTTAAATTGGCAATTCTAATTTGCTCTTCCTCTGTCAGCTGATTAGCTGACTGCCTCTGGTTGGGGGGTCACATGGTAAACTGGGGCTTCCTCCTGTGTGATCAAAAATAACAAGTTTACAATTTGTACTACATGATTCCTTGAAATGGTATACATACAGTAAATGCTTGAATTCAAGAGATTTTTTGCAATTCTGGTTTTCTCCAGATGTCCTCAGTCAGTTGATTAGCTACATGTAACCACGGTAACCACCTCTGCCTCTGGTTGGGGGGCACATAAGCTGGGGCTTCCTCCTGTACAAATAACCTTTTAACTATTATTATAATTAACTCATCTCATTTATTTGGTATAATCTCTTGAATTTAAAATCTGGTGACTGAAATTGGCAATTCTGATTTGCTCTTCCTCTGTCAGCTGATTAGCTAACTGCCTATGGTCGGGGGTCACATTGTAAATGAGGGCTTCCTCCTGTCTGTAACAAATACAATTTGTATTAAATGATCTTTTCTTTGAACATGGAATAAGTGCTTGAATTCAAAAGACTATTGGCAATTCCGATTGCCCGTCAGCTAATTAATTAGCCGACTCCATCTGGTTAGACTGGTTAGAGGTCAGTAGGTCACATGGAAAACTGGGGTTCTTCCTCTTTTTTTATTTAGAGGGTTCTTGTAAAAAAAATAAACTCTCTTCCAAAGTAGAGGAAAACTGAGTGTAGGAATCAGGTGCCAGAGCATGTATTAAAACACAATACAATGTTTGTTTGATGATTTGATCAAAATCCAGTAGAAACAGATGAAATAGCCGAAAATAAAGTCATTCAAATGCAAGTTGCAAAAACAATGAAATCAAAGACAAAGAGATATTAATTGAGTGCTACATCATTTTTTCCTGAACTAAGGATTATAAATCAGATCCATAAATTAAAGCAACAAAATGTGTCAAAGATAACAAATTCAATTTTAATTCAAGTCATGTAACGTAACACTTTACTGTTTAAACACATCACATTTATTTTGTGTACATGCCATTTATATGCCAAATTAAATACTTTCTGAATTCTGTATTTATCTAACCATGCTTGTCTTCAACCATTTCACATTCTGACAATCACAACTCATATGAATATTGTGCAATGCGATCATCATGACATTGACATGTCCATGACTCATGAAAAATGTATTTGTTTAAAATTAAATTCAATTTATTCAATCATTGTTTAATTATAATGAATTGATTTGATATAAGTTAATGAACAAACATTACAAGTATAATCGAATGTTGTATGTCATTGCTATATTCTACCAAAACGAGTTTCCAAATCTAACAAAGAATTACATTATAATGGAAGTAAACAAAGGAACATGTATTGTGCGAATGGTGCTCGCAAAGCGGCAGAGCTCAGCTGGGAGATAGCGCACGAACCTGATACGGTGGCGGGGGACCTAGCCGCTCGTGAACCCCGTGCTCCGGGTCATCATGCAGCAGAGAAATATCGTCGGCTGTTTGGCCCTGAAGACAGTTTCCCATGTTGAACTTTGAAGAGCACCAACGAAGAAATAAACGACCTCAGTAGCTTCTAGACGATGGGTGAATGTTGCTAAATCCTCGGAATCATCTTCGAGATTATATCGATGTCGTGGTGACTCGGCTTCGGTCTAAACACAAATGTTCAGCTGATCATAACACACAGCAGAACCACAAAATGGCCTCTTTCACGTACGTACATAAATTGCATACAAACAGGTACCGATATAGTACGTACGCACACACAATTAACAATACATACACACACGTACCGTACATACACAGACAATAACATTTGACTATGCACTACCCAGTCAGACAATGATGGTCGTTCTCAACCAATATGTAGTTTTAACTAATTTGACAGAGGAAATGGACATAAAAGCTATCAATTTATCTCTTGTTACCTTAGATTAATTAACGTGAACATTACTCAGCAGAAGCGAGGAAGTCTATGATTATAATCTCAAGTTGTGTTTTGGATATTAGTCCGCGTAAAGTGGCATGACGTCATCCAATTATTGTAAACATTGGTAAATAGCGGGTTTCCCCTAAAACCAAAAGTTCAACTTTTTTGAGTGTCGCAGTTTCGACTCATAATTTCAAAATGTAAACATCTAACAATATTTCACAATCGAAATCGGTGATAGGTTTTCATCTGACAACGTGTAATCTCGTGCAATATTGATTGTTAAAAAACTTGTCCAATCCAAGCAGAAATAATAATAACTACGTTATGTCTGAATGGATCCCTATTAAGTGGCATTCCACAAAATATTCCGGCATATTAAATGCGACAACTTTATCAGTCAATGCGTTGTTATATAAGTTCATTTATTTGAAAAATGTTATTCCTGAAGGTACATATAGGCCTAAGGCACATGCCTATATTTCTAAAAAAAAACCGTCTGCACAAACTGTGCGCAAGTACCTAAAAATCATATCAATACAAGGGTCTTTGTGGCTCGATAGTTGCGCACCGGTCAAGCAATCCGGAGGACTGGTGTTGCATAGGTTCGATCCCCGATAAAGCACTTTTTCATTGCTCATTTTCATTTCATATGAATAAAAGATATGCTTGATCACTACTGAAAATTATAATTATTTAACTCATGGGAACATGGTTTTGAGGTAGGCCTATATGCCACATCACTATCAAAATAATTTAGGTTCCCAAATATAAACGCGATCATAATCAGGGTTAAATTTTAATAGAACCTATTCGAAGTAGACATTATAATTATATAGATATACATATATAGTAGGCTACAGTGATCATAAGATTGTTTTTTGTTTTTTTACGGAGTGATTTATTGTTGTTTGTAATTGATGGCGTAGCTACGGGGGGGGGGGGGCGGAGGGGGGTAATGGGGGTTATGGAGGGGTATGGGGGAACGTGCCCAAACGAATTTTACAATTAACTATGTACACAAACATATTTAAAAATTAAAGCAGAGGAGCCTCCAATATAATATTGCGTACATTTGTGATACACAGCATCATGATATATATGGATTTGGATAGAAATATCAGTATTGTATAACAAGTATGTGAACACGTTTTATAATACACCGATCATTTAGAGGGTATTTCTGACAATTATTTGTTACAATCATAAAGAAGATCGATGTCGATCAATGATCAAAATATATGTGCGGGTGGCTTATACGTGTACAATCTATAGATTGTAGTGAAATAATGGATTTCCTTTCCAGTTGTAAACACGGTCAGTGACAAGAAGTAATATTAATGGTTCTTTTTTGTGCGTAAACAAAGCGGAATTGTTAGCATGCCTGAATTATTATCCTACATCCCAACTGATAATTAACCGTGCAACGTGTACCATTGAACTATGTAGAGGTGTGAAAAGACGGAGGATTGGGGGGGGGGGGGGGGGGGGGGGGGGGTCAGCTGGTGGTAGCGGGGTAACCGTGGGGAGTAGCGTACAATGTTGTTTTTTGTTTATAGTATCTGTGTACATTTTGTTTTTACGAACATTGCTAAACCTCCGGAAATTTCAACCTCAGGCGTATAACCGCTAAACGCAGCAAACTAATTCTGAAGAAGAAATAAGTACCGGTAATACCCCCAATAACAAATGGCACCAAACGTGCGCCAGTAAATTGTATAGTTTCTTTGTTTGTGTTCATTGTCCGAACTTGGTCTAACAGGAAGTTTCAACCTAGGAATTATCTATACTACACAATACAACCTCTTGACTTAAGATGTGTGAATATAGGAAGAGGAATACGGACCCCTAAATTAATAAGCTAGGCATAGCACGGTCTGGATGGGGTGGTGGTTGTGTCGTAGCTATGGTGGGGGGGGGGGGGGCATACACGTGCCCCCACAAATAATTTCACGGCCCCCACCCCTCCCCCCAATCAGTCCGATCTCGCTACGCTACGTGGTAGTGGTCATCGATATACAAAATCTCGATGGTAGTGGTGGTGGTGGTGAAGGTGGTGACGGCCCAGGTAGCAAACAAACGTTGGTCCATCGTTGGACCAACGCTGGCCATTTTTTTCTCACAACGTTGCTCCAACGTTGACTAGCAACGTTGGACCATCGATGCTTGTGTACGCCCAAGCGACGATGCTACAACGTGTTGGACCAACGTTGGACCAACGTTGGTATCCAACCAGATTTCAACATAGCAGTTGCGAGAATCCAACGTTAATCCAACGTTGGACCAACGTTGGTATCCAACCATATTTCAACTTCCAAGGAGTTGCGAGAATCCAACGTTAATCCAACGTTGGACCAACGTTGGTATCCAACCAGATTTCAACTTCCTAGCTGTTGCGAGAATCAAACGTTAATCCAACGTTGGACCAACGTTGGTATCCAACCAGATTTCAACTTCCTAGCAGTTGCGAAAATCCAACGTTAATCCAACGTTGGACCAACGTTGGTATCCAACCAGATTTCAACTTCCTAGCAGTTGCGAGAATCCAACGTTGGACCAACGTTGGTATCCAACCAGATTTCAACTTCCAAGGGGTTGCGAGAATCCAACGTTAATCCAACGTTGGACCAACGTTGGTATCCAACCAGATTTCAACTTCCAAGGAGTTGCGAGAATCCAACGTTAATCCAACGTTGAACCAACGTTGGAATCCAACCAGATTTCAACTTCCTAGCAGTTGCGAGAATCCAACGTTAATCCAACGTTGGACCAAAGTTGGTATCCAACCAGATTTCAACTTCCTAGCAGTTGCGAGAATCCAACGTTGGACCAACGTTGGTATCCAACCAGATTTCAACTTCCTAGCAGTTGCGAAAATCCAACGTTAATCCAACGTTGGACCAACATTGGTTTCCAACTTCCAACGAATTTCGAGATTCCAACGTTGGTCCAACGTTGGCTTGCTACCTGGGGGAGAGTGATTGGCTGGTGGTAGGGGTGGGCCGACATGTGGTTAGTATACGTGCGCAAGCGCCGGAAGCAGTTTTGGATTGGGGGGGGGGGGGGGGCAAAGACAAAAGGGGGCTCACGATTTTTTTGTGTAGGGGCTCATGCCCGACCACACTCACAGGGTTGCCAACTTTGAGCCAGAGGTGAGAGTGAGACATTGCGAGGGAGCGAAGCGACCAAGCCCGAGATAGCGAAGTGACTGAGCGGGGAGAGGGTGCATTTTTGGACTTGAAATTGTGCAATCTGGTGCATACTTAGATAGGAAATTCGGGGTTAAGAAATTTAAAATATATTTTTCTCGAAGAAAACAAATAATTGACACATTAATAAATATGCACCCCAACACACACACACAGATATTATATTTAGTGTCATACACAGTTCCAGCATAAACCATATGCCACATTATGTATGATCCAATAACATAGCCTACAGCCGAGAATGAGTTCCGAGGGAGCGAAGCGACCGAGGGCTGGGGCAGAGTCAGAGGGGGAGGGTTTGGGAGGGGGTATCCCCCTCCCACGGGGAAGATTTTGCATTTATATACTTGAAATGGTGCAATTTGGTGCACGTCACACAAGCAGCCAGAGCAATGCCAGCCTACATGGGAACTACGTGGCCCGGTACAGAAAAAGTAGTCCCCCAGACCATACGCAAGTTTACACAACAAACTGAGATAATCTGTTCGCGCGCGAAGCGCGCAGCGAAAACTTAAAATGGATGTATAAATTAGTTTTGAACGTTAGAATTAACAAGTCTTAGCTCATACATTTTATTTTTCTTTCCCACTCCCCCCTGCCCCCCCCCCCAAACTTCCGGCGCCTATGGTGAGGTGTATTTTTTCTTTGTTTACTTTGTTTGTATTTTTTTTTTTAGTTTTGGGACATTCCATGCCTTATAGACTTAGGTATTTATTTATTATTACGGAGCAGTGTAAATTTTGCTTTGTATTTGTTTTGTGCGTTTTCGTTTTTCGAACTCGGTCAACCCCCGTTCAACCCCGACATAATTCATACTCCGTGGGAAAAATTTGAAGCTACAACCAGTGATGATTATCGGTTCTCTCAGAGCCCTCAGAGCCTTTTCACATTGGCGAAAATGCGTGATTTCAATCTTGATTTGAGTTATTTTTCACTCCTATCACGGTATTTTTGACGGTGTGAACACTAATTGGAATCACGAACCGCGGAACTCAAATCATGGTCCAGAGGTGTTTTCAAATCATGATTCACTCAAATCACAGTGCGAATCGGTAGTGTGAACGGCTTGACCTCCAAAACATGATTTGGGAAGCGGAGCTTACGTGACCTTACATGCACTTCCACCAATAATGCTCAGGTCACAAATGGTCCGATTTGGGATACGGCGCCCGTACGATGCCACTTTTAGGTGAAATCTTGCGGGAATCTTGCGGCGCCCGCAAGGGTGCCGTGGCTATAGTGCGGTCGCCGTTGCATTTTTCCTCGCCGTACGATGTCAAAAAATTGTTTAACGCGGAGTTAAAACCAAAAATGCATCGTACGATGTTTTACTTGCCGTAAGCCCGTAGACACGTCGTAGAGCGCATCGCACGGGCACCGCAAGGGCACTGCACGGGCCCAGCACGGGCACCGTAGCATTTTCCCGAATATCGTACGATTTTGCGCCTGAATTTGGGGCCACTCAAATCGCAAGATATCGTAAGAGTATCTTGCGATGCCCGTACGGGTCCCGTAAGGCAGTGGCGGATCTACGGGGGGGGGGGGGGGGTTAGGGGGTTTAAACCCCCCCCTTGGGCTGCCAAGTGAAAATGTGATGTGGAAAACATCACTTACGGGGGTTCAAAATAGCACCAAAAAAAATCGCCGCTTCGCGGCTCGTGGACGATGCTCCGCATCGTCATTGGGTCAAACCCCCCTTAGCAAAAAGCTAGATCCGCCCCTGGTAAGGCGTCCGTACGAGCGCTCAGATTGAAAGTACGGGAGCCATGCGATTTCATTTTGCTTGAACTCCCAAAATCATCGTACGGTCCCCGGCAAATATGTGACCGCTACACAAAAATATCGCAGACATCGTACGATATCCCAACTCCACAAAATCGTAGAAAATCAGCCGTAGGTAAAAAAATCGTACGGCGCCCGGATCATTTGTGACCTAGGCATAAACGGGGCGCCCTTCGCTTCGAATGCAGTCATGCAGTGAAGTACTAGTGTTCTCCTTGTTTGATTGACAGGTACGTCTCCAGAAACTGTGATTGTAATCAGTTTTTTTTTGTCGTAGTGTGAAAGCAAGGCAACAGAATCACCGTGATTGTAGACATAACTCCAATCATGATTGCAATTACCAGTGTGAAAACGCTCTATGACTCATACAAGCAGAGAGAAGTAGGAACTGACACATTTTCACTGCCCTGAACATAATGACATAATGATCTATACACCAGTAGCCCTTTTATTGCAAGCTGCCAGACAGGGTTAGTTGAGTTTTGGTAGAGTACAGTTTTGGTCAAACTGAATTTTAGTAACCAAAACCTGCACCATTACATTACAAACTATTACTACAAACAGTTCTAACTCCAGCATGCTCAAAAGGTACACACAATTACAAAGGACTAAGCAAAAAGCCTATTATCATTCAAAAAGAGCCGTTAAAACTCAAGAGGGTGCTCTCTAAAAACTCATTGGCTTGAACCATTTAAATACAAAATAATGTGATGTTTTGTTGAAATAGTGATGAGGAAGAGAGATAATCAACAACTACTATTGAAAAACCTCTTGTACATTTTTAAAAAGAGGAAGCATTTTTTTTTTTTTAACGGCTGGTTAAAAATTATCGAATTATTTTTATGGATATTTCAGCCATTTCTGAACCGATTTTGATCAAATAAATTTGTGTCTGTGATTAAAATTGTATGCTCTTTCCAATTTGACACTCAGTTTTTCATTATCTCACAATAAAATGATTTTGTGTAGCGCCCTTTTATACCAAAACTCAACTATCCCTTTTAGTGGGGCGGGGAGGGGGGGGGGGGGGGGGGCGGGCGAGTTGGTGTACGGATAGGCAGTGTAAATGTAGCCGCTTTCAAGAGTTGATTAAATCTTACTTCCCATCAGAAGCGCATGCATCTAGAGGGGGCACTTCTTAGACAGAATATACTATAAAGAATACGGAAAATGATGAGGCGGAAAGAGAGGGGAATGAAAAGAAAGAAGTGGAAGTTAAATATGATAATGTAATGGAGGGGGACGGTCCCAGGAGAGATAATGTGATGTTGGCATAAAAAGAAAGATGAAGTTGAGGTGGAAGGGAGTGATAGGAAGGATATTCAAAAGTGAATCTGGAGAGAGGAGGTTGGGTAATGAGGAATGAGAGAAGGAATATCACGAGCAGTAGGAAGTGGTGGTTACAGATGAGAAGACAGTGAAAGGGAGAGACAAGATGATGATTGTATTAGGAGACAGAGGTTGTAGCTACATACAGGAGTGATAAAGATGATAATTATGTGGAAGTGAATGTTGAGAGGGGAGGCTAAAGCCCGACGGAACAGAAAAACCGGGCGTCTGCACAGTGGGGGGATGGAGTGGGGGGGGGGGGGGGGGGGGATGGGAGGAGGGGAACTAGCAAACCCAGCGAAATTAGGATTTGGGGGTCTGCGAAAAAACAAATTGAGCTGAAAGAGGGGGTCTTGAGGGCGGCACATACCTATAGTGCGCCAGGTATAGGGAGTACCCCCCCCGATTAGAACGTGAATGTGTGGAGAGAATCGTCATGAAATGAGGATGAAGTGGAATTGGAGTAGAAAAAAGAGGACCAAGGTAAAGAGAAGAGCAGGCGCGGCAATACATTCGGAAAACACAATGCATTGGGGGGGGGGGGGGGGGGGGAAACACAATGCATTGGGGGTGGGGGGGAGCATTGTTTGTGTTTTCCGAACGTATCGCCGCGCCTGGAGAAGAGAATTAAAATTAGGTAGTCACATTGGAAGAGTATGATTAAAATGAATTTGAGTAGCAAGATAAAACCGTACAGAAAAAATAAAATAAAACAAAACAACACAAACAACAGAAAAATGAATTGTAGATATTTTAGACACGACAATTGTGTTGTAAAAGTGTAAAAGCATACATAGCAACTAAATAGCAAGGTATTGAAATGCCAAAACACAAAGAAAATTGACTCTGGTCCATTTTTGCAGTTTATGGTTCTATTACTTTATTTATCCGAAACATACAAACTTTATACAAGTACACTTTGCCACATGCAGACATACATTTGTGATATTTTTGTATTTTTTTTTACTAAAGCAGTATACATATTTTTTTTGTTACCCTTCATAAAAATTGTTTTTACAACCTACTACTTGATATGCAGTCCATTTACATTATATACATGTATTACATTTAAAGTGCAATATATTTAGACCTTTTTAGTCGATATTTGTTGTATTGTCCACCATGTGTGACTTTGGATTAATTATTGAGAGAAGAGTGTCACAAAAGAAGACATGAAAAATTCAAATTTCCATAAAGATGATCTATAGATAACTAGAAAAGGGTACATTATAAAATTGTTAGAAAGATATCTCTATAAAAGAAAAATCATCTAATAACAAGATCATTTTTCTGGTGTATCCTTTTGCATTTTATTTTTTATTTCAGATACCTAATAAACAAGGTAATATTAGCCGGTGTCACACACACAATTATCTAGATAATTCACCTACATATGTGACAGATATGCTACAAATTATCTATATAATTGGCCAGTGTGTGACACCGCCTACTATTGTCCTAAGGTTCTCGTTATAACGAGGTCCCACTGTAGTCATTTTTAAAATTTACAATGTCATTGCGGTTGGTTGGGTGTTGACTAACTCTACAGAACGCTGCGTTCTACGTCCAGCTCACACCGTACCGAAATTGCAGGCTAATTGACCTTAAAATTATACATATGATACGGTACTTACCCCCGAAGTCTTATCCAATATGTGATCCAACTGTCCGGTGCATTAAAATTATGATTTTTCCCTCCATTCCGCATAAAATCAGTGATTTATCCGCCTACTCGACTTCTTTCCGTGTCGTATCGCGACTTCTGAACGATCGATGATCGCGCTTTGGTCTCCATTCAAGTCGCCCGCCGATTCCAAGTAAACGACAGATCGATCTGACGCGTAAGTCCGTACGACCACTAAACGCGCGTGTCAGATCTGCCGTCTACTAGTATTTGGAATCGGCGGGCGACTTGAATGGAGACCAAAGCGCGATCATCGATCGTTCAGAAGTCGCGATACGACACGGAAAAAAGTCGAGTAGGCGGATAAATCACTGATTTTATGCGGAATGGAGGGAAAAATCATAATTTTAATGCACCGGACAGTTGGAACACATATTGGATAAGAACGCTAGCGCTCCGCGCTAGCGTTCTGTAGAGTTAGGTGTTGACTAACAAATGGCTGCTTGGGATGGAATGCTCCCCAGGGAGTTGAGATGATGCACACAATAGCTGTATGGGTCTGGAATGTACTCAATGACCCAAAATAATGTTCCTCTGAATAGGTAATTCTACCAGATCAATGGTTTACAATATTAGTGCTATGTACATGTGTGTACAATCAAAGGAGGTTTATGTAAATGATGTACCGTGGTCTTCATCTATGGATCATCTTTTGTAAACTGATGGAGAAAGAATGTACTGTACATGTTTTATTTGTTAACAATATAGAAGCTACACACTCGCTAAAGACAACAAATAAATACTTTTATGTAGTGCCACTGGTTAGCAAGTACAATAGGCTGTATCATTAGATATATGAAAACGTGAATCTCCCTTTTCACTTGTCTACAAGCAGCACTTCATTAATATAGACCATGGTGTCATTAATCTCCTTTGTGCATTCCTGCCAATGTGTTTATTAAGGGCTTGTAAACAAACAAACAAACAAACAAACATTTAATCTATCCATTGCAGTGTTACATGTAAGTTTCCAACAATGTGATATTATTCTGCAACCCGTTCAGGACAGACACAATATAATACAACATAATCCAAAGTGCATCTTGCACATACTGTACATGTGAGAAACAGGCTTTCGAGCCAGATTTACCATTCCGATTAATTTATCACTATAAAGCAGTACATGAGTTATTGTTAGCTTGGCTAAATCATTTTCAGTGTGGATTCTGAGGAGATCTGAGTCCTAGCGCGCATCTTGTACTTATATGACATCGCATATAAATTATAGGAATGATAGATCAATTTCATTACATGTAAATGTATTTGTAAATGATATTTATACTCCTCTTGCAAAGGAAAAAATAAATAATCACATGTTCAGTGAAATTTAACCGATTGATTTTCCTATAACATGTATTCTCCATAGCATGCCCGAGTATTTGCTGGACCAGTCCTGAAGGGGTTAAAAACCCACATAATTATGTCCCTTTGTTTTGCCTGGGGCAAGAAATTGATAGTGCAAACTACAACTTTTACAGAATAACACATATCACATTGAAGATAACAATGTTATGGTCTATTTGATGCCTTCCCACTGATCAAAAAAATAATTCAAATGAATTCAATTTTGTATATCAAAAGTAAGGTGGAATATTTAACAAATTTAATTCATACAATTGCACCATTTCTATGGAAGATATCAAATTGCATAATATTTGTTTACAATGTAAGTGAGCATACCACTTGTGGTATCTGCAGTTGTTGCTATGAATCCACAATGATATCCATCACTTTTGCAACTCTTTATCAATACAAGTTGAACATTTGAAGTTTTTCACTGATTCCATGAGGGGTTGCATCACTTGACAATCAGCATTTGTTCAAGTCGTATCTGTAGCTCTGTAAAGCTTGCGAGGATGGATTGTACCAAATATCTATTAGTATCTATTTCATGCTTTCTTTTCAACACAAAACATTATTCTAAAGTGCTCTTTCGATACGCTTTATCAATACAAGTTCAAAATGTGAAGTTTTGCTCCGTCTCCATTACATGAGGGGTTGTGCATCATTTGACGATCAGAATTTGTTCAAGTCGTTACTGTAGCTCAGTAAAGCTGAGGAGGGATTGAACCAAATATCTATTTGTATCTATTTTGTGCATTCCATTCAATACGAAACATTATTCTGAAGTGCACTTTCGATACTCTTTATCAGTACAAGTTTTACTGTATTCCATCACTTGACGATCAGCATACGCTCAAGTCGTATCTGTAGCTCCGTGAAGCTAGCTAGGAGGGCTTGTACAGCCTGTGGTCGTCCGGCCGTTGCTTCTAGCTCCACTTTGTAGCTGGAGATGGCATCCAGACCCGACGTGATGAACAGACGCCTGTTGAGACGACAAAACAAAATAAATTATAGATGATTAACAGGGTAAATGTTTTATCTTTTTAAAACAGACAACTTGTGGTAAGTTGGTCACAAAGGTAAGAGTAGAACATTGTCATACTTGTATGTATCTTTAATTTGTTTTTCTTTATTCAACCTTATTGTAAACTTTAATATAATGTTTCTTTGGAAATTTGTGATTATTTTATCTATTCACGGCCATGCTGGAGAACAGCTACATGGCGGAGTTCTGATATGAGTGCTTAGCTTACCAGCGCTACCAACATTGAAATTCAACCATCAGGAAGATTTAGGGAAATTCGATCAGAAATCAGGCTGCATACAACCTAATGGCAATAATATTTCAATAATCAGAGAGATTGGCTGATGGGATGAAAACTGATGCATTAATCTTGGTCTATTTTCAAGGAGTCTCCTGCAAAATCAGGGAGAACTGGCAGCTCTGGCTTACCTGTCATGCACAGGCACGAGGCTGGCATTGTCCGTGAAGGTTGATAGAAGAGAAGCAATTGCCTTCAGCAGGTGGAGAGGGTTGCGAGATGTTTGCCAGAACGGGTCCTTGTTACGGGAAAAATTTTGAAAAGAAAAAAAGGGAAAATGTATATTTCTATCATTTACATAGAGATCGGTATTAAAGGGATCTAGTTGACTTTGTTGACAAGTGCAAAAAGTGATGCGTGGTTAATAAAATGTGTATTGGTGTGATCTGTGATGTCCAGAAAGTAATGTGTGAAAATTTCAAGTTAATTGGATGTTATTTGGCCGAGAAATGAGGGAAAATGCAAAGTGATATTCACTTACTCATTGCACTTACTTTGTACACGGCTAAAAAGGTACCGTAGATAATTTCATATCAGAACATTTCAATTGTAAATATCTTTTGAACGAAATGGAAATATGAAAAACCAAAACCAAATAAAAGAAGGCATGAGGGAACCGCTAACATTCCAATTTGATTTTGAGGATCCCTTTAAAGTGATGCATTAACTTTAATTTTTTTTCTCCAAAAGTAATATTTGAGACTTCAATCATATACCAATTTCATTGAGATTTCAGTGAGATTTTCATAGAAAGGAATGTTTACTTAGTGAAAACAGAGAAAATCAATGTCTGATTTTATCCCGATATTGAGTATCCGAATTTGGATACTACAGTCAAAAGAGGCTATAGACGCATTCAAATTCAACTTTAAATATCTCCATTATTCAAGCGACATTTGAAAAATCAAAACCAATGTTATTCTTCTGTTACCATTTAAGCCAAACAACACGGTACAAGAGAAGTGTGAAAGGTCCAACCGATTTTGGTTGAATTTTACAGAGTTGAAGGATCACAAATGAACCAACTGATATCAGTGTGACCATGGCATTATATTATACAGTTGTTAACTGGTGGTGGAGGGAAAAGCACGGAATGTTCCACTCCCAAGGGATTTTAAATGCTATTGAGGGAAGAGTAAATAACTCCAGAGACGTAGTCGCGGGACTTATTTTCTTCACGAAATAGCATTTATAATCCCGAGGGGAACATTCCATGATTTTCCCGACAGCAAAGTTAACAACTGTTTTATCATCTGAATTGCCATGTAATAGTGCCATGTAATATCCAAAAATATTACATGGCAGCTCATGTACTGTATTTACTAAGTCAGGTGATAATTGCTCCTATTCAGTTTGCTGCTAAAGTAAAAGGATGGATAGGTATGTCATCTCAGGCCAAATTCTGCCCGAAATATTTTGTTTATGGTCTGTTTCAGAATTTTGTGAAACACCCCACAGGTCTCTATAATTAGTGAAGGGGTTACCTGCAAAGTCAAAAAGTGTTGTGTTACATAACTTTGCCCTGAAGTGCCTGTCATAGACACTGTAGCTTTGATAGAGAGATACCCATGCTGAGCACAGTCTTGAACACTATTTCAGACAGTGTCACGATAAATACTTTTGCCACTAAGGGCTTGCCATATAGATTACACAGTATCAAACTGCAATATCAGACAATGTCATGTAAACAAAAAACAATAACAAATATACCTTTGCCCTGAAGTGCCTGTCATAGACGCTGTGTAGCTTGGATAGGGAGATTCCCATGTTGAGCACAGTCTTGAACACTATTTCAGACAGTGTCACAATAAATACTTTTGCCACTAAGGGCTTGCCATAGAGATTACACTGTATCAAACTGCAATATCAGACAATGTCATGTAAAAAAACAAAACAATAACAAACATACCTTTGCCCTGAAGTGCCTGTCATAGACACTGTGTAGCTTGGACAGGGAGATTCCCATGTTGAGCACAGTCTTGAATACTATTTCAGACAGTGTCACAATAAATACTTTTGCCCCTAAGGGCTTGCCATAGAGATTATACTGTATTAAACTGCAATATCAGACAATAACAAACATACCTTTGCCCTGAAGTGCCTGTCGTAGACGCTGTGTAGCTTGGACAGGGAGATGCCCATGTTGAGCAGAGCCTTGTACACCCAATTGCTCCCCCACTCCAGCTCGCTGGTTTGCTTCTCTAGGTACAGCACCAGGAAATCTGCAGGATTACATGTAGGATGAGAGGTAAATGAATGCTCGGTAGTGTATATATGAAGTAATGAAATAGGGATGTAATATTCTTTGTTAAATAAATGAAACAGAGCAAATAAAAATGCCTCCACTTGATTCTTTGCCCCACTCCAGCTCACTGGTTTGCTTCTCTAGGGTACAGCACCAGGAAATCTGCAGGATTACATGTTGTAACATCACATTCTTGTTAAATAAAAGAAAATAGAGCAAAAAAAAATGCCCCACTCCAGCTCGCTGGTTTGCGTCTCTAGGTACAGTACCAGGTAATCTGCAGGATTAGATGTTAACGGGGGGGGGGGGGGGGGGTCAATTTGACCCCCTCCTGTAATAATTTCGCGACTCCTCCGGAACCGCGGCAGATATCAAGTTTTCCTTTCATTACTTTTTTCTTTGAAGTCTTGCGCAACTTTTGGTACTAAATTTGCGAAGATCGGACCAAGCATTACAAGGTCACATGACCAATAAGTGTCAAAGGTCATCCAAAAACGGTGACTTTTCCATACATGTGTGTGTAATGGAATAGACATACAATCCATTTTCCCCATATAATTGTATATTTTCCTTGTCTTTATGGTTGTCATATCTAATATCATTGTCAAAATAATACAAAACATAAACAATATGAACAATAGAATACAAAAGAAATGAAAAACAAAGGAATACATCAGAAATTCTTTAAAAATTAGAAAAATTAGCAAAAAATAGCGTACTTCAGTAATTAATATGCGCATAATTTGCATATTTAACATTGGATCGTTTAAACGAAAACATTAACGCGTAGCTAATACTTCAAAGTACCTCCATGCAAAATTTTGCGGGAATCAGACAATCGGTCTCCGAGATCTTGGGGGGGGGGGGGGGGGGGGGGGGTCAACCTGGTCCGAAAATAGCCCAGTTAAAATAGGGTTGCCAACTAGCAATTTGGCCTTAACACGAGGGAAGTATCTTTCTGAATAGCTGTGGATCTTGATGAGAGCAACCAGGTTTATGATGAATAATATTACCATCATCATATTGATCACCATCATAATCTCGTCGTTTTCACTATCAGTTACCTTTGTCATCATTAAAAGTCATGATCACCATCATCGTTGTTGTCACTGTCATCATTATCATCATCACCATCATTAAAATCATCATCACATCATCATGTCAACATTGTCATCATCATCATCATATCAACATTCTCATTGTCATCATCATCATCATCATCATCATCATCATCATCATCATCATCGTCATCGTCATCATCTTCAGTCTAGTAGCAATTTGTCCTTACCAAGTGGGAAGTATCTTTCTGAATTGCTGTATATCTTGCCGAGAGAGACCAGGTTGTTGCTAAGGATGGTGATCCGTGTTGCTGTCAGCTTGTCTGCACTGTCATGAAGCTCTGTTAGGTGTTAACAAATTAACAATTTCAGATTATAAAGAAAGGAAATTATTTCTAACGCATTGATTTGCAGGGGGGCTACATTTCAAGCTTGCCTCCAATAGTGAGCACTCTAAACATGTTTTTACATAGAACTCTATGACATATTACAGGGGAACTTTTATGAATTTTGGTGGCTCTCTTTAAAATATTTATATATTTTTTTAAAATTTAGATGTAACACCCAACCTCCAAAGATCCTAGCCCTGGGGGGTGTTTCACAAATATCCTAAGTTGAACTTAACTCTAAGTTGGACTTAAATAGTATGGTAAACCATTTGTAGCCTTGGAACAAAATATATTCAAAAACAAAAATGCAAGTATTTTAGACTTTTCATAAATTTTACATCAAGAACATGAAATCCCCTTGATAATAGAAAATATCAATGATTTAAATCAACATTGTATCTCTTTTAAAAGAAATGTTACAACATTTTTTCAAAGAAACTAACGGCTTTCCATAAATTTTAAGTCCAACTTAGAGTTAAGTTCAACTTAGGATCTTTGTGAAACACCCCCAGGTATCTTCAGGGGGAAAAGTCTTTTATGTGTTAAAAAGAACATTAACTGAACAATTGTTGATGGGTACATCTCCATTACTGTCTTCCAAACCTTCAAAGGCTGTTTGCATGGTTATCTCCTTTCTAAATAATAATCTTTTTCACCCTGTCTTTGTTCTTATGTACTTTGTATTTTTTTTGTTGCTACTTGCGTTGCAGTGAATCATATGTGACCGGCTATAGCAAAACCCTGCACTTGTTGGTAAAAATTAAAATGTAGATTGTCATACCATTAGAAAGGCTTCATCACAAGCTTTCATTTGATGATTTGTTCTAACAAATTGTCAATAATTAGTGAAGATATGATATGTTTCAATTTTACAATCATAAGTCTTTTACACACATTATGTGAACTTAAAATGCCCATTTCTTCAAAACATGAATTACTGACAAGTGCCTGGGTTTTGCTATAGCCGGTCACATATCTAGTTTGGACTTTTGGAGCCCCTCTAAAGCTATAGTGGACACCTGTTCACATTTGCATTTGATATACAAAAAACAAAAACAAACTCAAAATACAGAAATTACTTTCAGAGGAGGAAAAGGAGGAGGGGGAGAAGAGGACAAATCCCTTGAGGAAAGGCGAGAGGGTGAGGAGTAGGGTGAAATGGAGGTAAGAGAAAGTGTTTCATGAGTCAAAAGTATCTCATACGCAGTTGGTTGGTATTAGTTATATTTTGTATGTATATTTAAGGTATGTTTTCTTAATGGTCCGAACCATAAAACAGTGTATTCATGTCTTAATGTTGCGATTTGTTGTACTGTTTTTATGGTTGAATAAATAAATGAAAATGAAATGAAATGAAATGATTGATTGGTCAAGTTTTATTTGCCTCACCTCGGTCAATGATCTCCTGCCAAAGGTCCTGGATGAGGGACACCTCATAGTGACCGGCGCAGTGGACAATGGCCAGCTTGCACTTGGACAGGCCAAACTCATCTGCAAAGTCACCATACAACTAGGGACATAAAACAGAAACACATAAATATCATTGTTTAGATAGCTGAACATTAGATAAATCCATCGTATAGGTGAATAGGTGGCGCCTATCTCGGATTCTCAATAAGAGAATCATATTTCACTAAAGACTGTTAATAAAACAAAATGAACAACTAATTTAATTTGTATTACCTGAAGGAAACTTTTGACAAAGGGAATTGCATAAACATTGAATAATCTCATTTTGTAAAATTGCAGAATTTTTTGCTGAAAATATGTGGAAAATTAATTCTTTAAATAAAATAAAATCATAAAGAGTTCCGAAGTGTAACATGCAGCTTTTAACTGGCACGGCTAATGGTTCAGTCGAAAGAATGTTAGGCAATCATATAATCAGTGATCTAGCAGTTGCTAAGAAGGCAAATCGTCCAGGTCCAACCAAAAGCCAAGATCAAAGAAAAAGCTATTTAGAACCATTACTGTGTTAAAACAAAAGAATGTCACATCACCACTTCGGTGCTCTATTCTCCTAAACCTCCACATCAAGAGAAATGGCACAGGATGCTCACCCTGGTTATGTCGACTAGTTCTGAGTTGAGGATGGACAGAGCGTTCTGCGCATGCTGATCACCATGGCGACGAGTCTGGGAAATGGCTTCAAACACCTGCAGCTGCAGTCGAGCCACCTGATGAATGATAGAGGGGAAGAACAGAATTAAACGGTGCTCAACATATTTTGATATTAATATTTTGATAAGGTTTATATTTGTATCGACATCAGATATATTCTGATAACACATAAACATATACCAAATAAACATCAAATATATTCTAATAGGGGACATTTGCTTTTATAAACATTAAAAATGCTATGATAATGACCCATATATTTTGCAGGTATTAAAATATATTTAGTTTTCCCCTATGGCTTTCCATAAATCACCCTAAAAAAACAAGAATTTTTACTATGATCCCTTTTACATAAATAGGTTCTACCTACCTCAAGTTTCTCTTCCAGCTCGTGGAGGAATTCCCCCTCGCTTGCTGAGCACGTTCTGAGGCTGCTGCTCTTACTACACATGATGGCACAATACACATACTCAATACTCTTCTTTTTATTTGTTGCCTTTGTACCCTATTAAGCTCCCCAAAACGCTAACTTTATTATCCCATTAACATAAATAGGTTCTACCTACCTCAAGTTTCTCTTCCAGTTCATGGAGGAATTCACCCTCGGTTGCCGAGCTCGTTCTGAGACTGCTGCTCTTACTGCACATGACAGCTCGGGACAGGTACTCAATCCTCTGCTGTAGCTTCACCTCCGTACTGAAAAGAGAACAAAATTAAAATGAATGAATGAATGAACTAATAAAAACGAAAATGTGCAAAGAAAATTGGGGCTTCCCCATGAATCAAACCCTAGAACTTAGGTTTTTACAAAGCTAGTACATAGCTGGCTGCTCTTACTGCACATGACGGCACGAGATAGATACTCAATTCTCTGCTGTAGCTTCACCTCCGTACTGATAAGAGACAACATTTAAATGAATGAATGAATGAATGAACTGATCAAAACGAAAATGAGCAAAGAAAATTGGGGCTTCCCCGTGAATCAAACCCTAGACCTTAGGTTTTTACAAAGCTAGTACATAGCTGGCTGCTCTTACTGCACATGACAGCACGAGATAGATACTCAATCCTCTGGGTGTAGCTTTACTTCCGTACTAAAAGGAATGAATGAATGAATGAAAACGAAAAACAGAACAGATAAATGATTGTGCCAGGCAAAAGTTATATAAAGTTGACACAAACACAAAAGATAAGGCATCATCTTCGGGGAAGAGTGAAGGATCATTTGAAGTGATACTCAATTTTAAACGGATCCATTAACTTTGTACAATTTCAACCAAAATCACTTTGAGCTTTCCCACTTCTCGCTGCAGTGGGGGAATTCTTGCACTAAAAATCCTTCCCTTTTCCTTGATTTGTTATATTTTGTATGTGTTTTTTTTCATTGTTGTTATTTCTAAGCGCTATAATCAGATACCTTGCGCATAGCGCTTTATAAAAAACATGTATTATTATTATTACCTATGTCTTTCAGCCAGTTTGCAGAGGATCCTGGCTGCGGCGGGATAGTTCTTGCACTTCTCATGGTACTTCCACAGGAGATCCAGCATCTCCAGGTTGTCTGGGTTGTAATGCACTGCACGCTTGATGTACGGCTCAACAAACGATGAGGTCATCTGGGAAAAGACAAACAAAATTATTTCTCTAATGAGTGAGTACATCTCCAGGTTATCAGGATTGTAATGCACTGCACGTTTCATTGTATGGCTCTACAAACGATGAGGTAATCTGGAAATACAAGAATTCAATTGTATTATTTCGTTTATTTTCTTCTTGATAAAAGTAACTTTCAAAAATCCAACATCTCCAGGTTATCTGGGTTGTAATGCACTGCACGCTTGATGTACGGCTCCACAAACGATGAGGTAATCTGAAAATATAACAATTAATTTTGGTCTTTCTTTTATTTTCATTTTATGGAAGCAATTTTCTTTTTGTGAATGTAACTTGTCCAAATCCAACATCTCCAGGTTATCTGGGTTGCATTAATTTTTAAAAAGAAAATCCCTTTATGCACAAATCTTTGTCTTATCAACTTTTCACCTTAAATGCTGCAATAGCTAAATTTGTCCTTGTATATTTCTTTAGTATTTCTTTGTTGTTTTTTATTGCAAGGGGAGAGGGCATGGCTGTATCTTATGATTTAATTTCAAATGGTACAGAGACTGTGATTGGTTACCTCAAGCAGCTGTTCCTTGAGTCCCTTGTTAACCAGCCAATCATAGAGCGCCACATGGAACAGTTCGTCATCAGAGGCAAGGCACCTGTGCATTATTCCATCCAGCTACAGAGAAAAAGAAGTTTTTTTTTTAACAAATAAAATGTTCAGAAATAGTTAACTTAGGAATTGAATGATGATATGGAAGGGGATCATGAATTATAGTCAAACTGTTATCTAATTTGAGAAGGGAAAAGGGGGAACCTTTTTCACCCATTGGCAACAGAAACCTGATGGGCTATGTACAAAGTCTATGGCGAGTTCAGAAACTCAAAGGGAACAGTTAAAGGGGTAGTTTAGTTTTGGTAAGGCTGAACTTTAGTAGCCAAAACCTGCACAGTAACATTATAAACTAATAGTTATAACTCCACCATGCTCGAAAGGTATACAAAATTACAAACGACCAAGTAAAACGCCTGTTATCATTCAAAAAGAGCCAGTAAAACACAAGAGGGCGCTTTTTTAAAAGGCATTGGTTTCAACCATTTTCAACCAAAATTATGCATCTGATGTTTTGTTGATATAATGATTAAATAGTGAGATCATCAACAACCATTTAAAAAACGCTTTTAAAATTTTTTGAAAAAGTGCAAGCATTTTTTTAATTTTTTCAAAAAATCATCTAATTATTTGGGCCCCAAATAATTATAAGATCAGATATATTTATTGATATTTCAGCCGTTTCTGGGTCGATTTTGACCAAATAAAGTTTATTCTGCCATTAAAATTGCATGTTCTCTCAAATTCGACACTCAGTTTTTCATTACCTCACAAAAAAATTGCGATGTGCAGCGCCCTCTCTACCAAAACTAAACTACCCCTTTAACATGCTTGAAAATAAGCACATTTCTAAATTAATTGATAAGGCATGAAGATCATAAATGTTTTTTCTCACATTCATGATGAGCAAAAAAGGAGCAAATGTTTCTTTGCATATGTAGACAGTTTAGAAGTAAGAAGGATGCTTAACCATTAAAATAACTAGCAAATTACCCGTCACCAGATCTTTGAGTAAGATAATGTTGTATGTTGTATATTTGTATTTCGTTATTTTTTGTATCTATCCTGTAAAAAACATTTGGTCAATTAATGGAATCTCTGTTTGAATGGTTATGATATGATTTAATAAGTGTATAATTAAAAATACAATCTCATATTCACAGGCATATGCGTACACGGGGGGGGGGGTTCAAATTTCACTTTGATGAAAAAGGGCTGTTTTGGGGTTTCCCCCCCCCCCCCTCAAAAACATATTCACGGACACCATGAACCCCCCTCACAAATTCTTCACCGACACCCCCCGCCCCCTTTTGAAAGAATCTTCACCAGTACCCCCTCTCGAGAAAATCTTCATCGACACCCCCCTCGAAAAATATTCACCGACAACCCCCCCCCCTCGAAAAATCTTCTCCTACACCCCCACCACCCCCCTTCGAAAGAATCTTCACTGTTACTCCCTCTCAATAAAATCTTTACTGACACCCCCCTAGAAAATTCTTCACCGACAACCCCCCCCCCTTGAAAAATCTTCACAGAAACCCCCCTTTCAAGATTCTTCACCGACACCCCCCCCCCCCCCCCCCCCCGGTGGTGATTCAATCTCATATTCAAAGGCATATGGGTACCCGGGTGGGGGGGGGGGGGGGGGGGGTGAGGACACCCACCCCCCTTACAAATTCTTCACCGACACTCTCCCTCGAAAATTCTTCACCGACAGCCCCCCCCCTCCCCACTCGAAATACTTGACCGACACCTGACCCCTCAAAAATGTTGGTTGAGGAAATAACCACCCCCCCCCCCCCCCTCAAAAAATATTCACGGACACCCACTCCCCTCACAAATTCTTCAGCGACACCGAAAGAATCTTCACTGGTACCCCCTCTCGAAAAAATCTTCACTGACACCCCCCTCGAAAAATCCCCCACCCCCCATTGAGATTCTTCACCAACATCCCTCCCCCCTTCGAAAATTCTTCACCGCCCCCCCCCCCCACGAAATATTTGACCGACACCACCCTCGAAAATTCTTCACCGACACCCCCCTCGAAATACTTGACCGACACCCCCTCGAGTTACTTGACCGACACCCCCCTCGAAATACTTGGCCAACACCCAGCCCGTCGAAAATTTTGGTTGACGCAATAACCCCCCCTACCCCCCCCCCCCCCCCCCCCCTTGTAAAAACCCTAGGTATGCTGCCAGCGATCACATGTCAAACAATAAACAGTATTAATTAAATCGTTGTCAAGTAGATCAATAACCCTAATTCCTTGCTCTTCTTGTTTACACGTTATTTACAAAAAGCACACATTTTTTATACTTCAGTACAACAAAGTATGCACTTCGAGCAAACATTTACAATTAGCCTGTATTCAGAAAATTAAACCAGTGACAGAGAGAAACCTATTTTGTGAATATCGTGTTGAAAATGTGAACAAAAATCACCGATCAAATTCAGTCATGCATATACGGACATGTACAATCACACGAATGTGTGTACAATGTAGTAGATTGTGTGTTGACAATGCACAGATGCCGGACCTACAATATTCCGCTACTCTGTATATAGTCTATGCAAATTCCCCGCCCGACGGTCGCTTTCGCTTTTGGAATGTACCGTCCGTTTCTTGATAGAAATACATATATTTCATCAGATTTGTTTTAATTCTATTCGAAAATCAGTCATTACAATTTTTAAATCCATATTATTTAAAAGTTTGAAAAACAACAATTCGCAAGCAAATTACGATAGTCTTAATTCAGGCGCACACAGCGGCACACGTGTTATTTCCGATTTGACAGGCATACGATAATGTGTGTAAGTAATTTACAACGTATCGATTCCAGGCTGAACAAAGACTACATAATGAAAGGTCATTTCAGCAACACACTTTTCACGGTACTTCCGTCGCAAGCATGTGCGATGATCAGCGCTCGACGCGACTGCATGGCAAATGAACGTGGAATATTGGCCGATTCATAACTGACCACTGGTCAAACTGACCCCGACCTGACCCAGACCACAAACCTCTATGGGTCATCACCAATCACTACCCAAAGTTTGATGTTGGTGCCTCAATGCACTACGAAATGCATAGATGGACAGACAGACAGACGTGATCGGCTACTTTAGTATAGTAGAAGTACACCTGCACTCTGCATACCTACTCAGATTTAAGTATGTGGGGCCAATACAGCAAAAACTTACATAGTGTTCAGCGTCTGTGGTTGTGAGCTTGTTAGGGTCCGGCTGGGGTGGGGGGCCTGGTCTTGTTGGTAACCCAGGGGATGATGGTAGGGCTTGACTAGCGGTAAGTAGCTCATCCAGAATATCTGTGATGGACTTGTAGCACTCGTACCTGTAGAGAATTGGATAAAATTGCATATTAAATTTACCAATGTCTATACACAGCCATGTTTGCATTACTGTTACTGGTAAGTGCATATTTCTGCGTATTACCTTTTGCCTTTCACAAATAATGAAAATAATCAAAGAAACTAGTATACCGTCATGCAGAACTATCAAGACACATGGTAAGTTCTATATGACAGTTTTTCTCTGCAGTTGTACACTTTTGGTGGCCACTGTAGGCAGGTTGGCTGCTGTAGGCAGGGGGATGCTACGACAGGTTTGACTGTACTTTGTTGACTAAAAAACAGAAATATCAACATAAGCTTTTTTATTTAATTATATTTGGGTTAGAGCCCGATTTGTATAGCTTCTGACTATTTCAGCAATGAAAAGGGTTTCATGGGAACGTCCCCCATTCAAGGGTTTCTGTGGCTCGATGGTTGAGCACCAGTCTAGCAATCCAGAGGTCTCAGGTTCGATTCCCGGCAAAGCCTATTTTTCATTGCTCATTTTCAATCATAAGCCTTTTTAGATAGATTATAAATATTCAAACAGTTGAAAGTTCTACTTACCTAGCCCTAGCTGCGGCTTCCATTCAGCCCTCTAGCAATTATTTCTTTAAAAATCTGTTGAAAGTGATCCATGTACTTTGTCTAACTCTACAAAAATTATGTTGAGCTTCCACCGTGTTGTTTAGCTTATGGTAAGAGAAGAATAAAATAGGTTTAGATTTGTTCAAATATCCCTTTAGTATGAAGATATCTATAATTGAAAATCATTCATCTCAAGACCGTCTACAGACAGTCATAAAGGTCACGTTTGAATCTACGGCAAAGAACTCAGAATTGGTTGTAAAATCTGATGCAAATTATCATTTTTTTAACCAGGAAAGCAGTGTTCTTTTTCAATGAACCTTACACACATCATTCAGACATATCTTACAATGAATTTGGTATAGGATTGAAGTCTCAAGTGTCATTTTTGGCAATGTCTAACAAAGTACATGGATCACTTATATCACCTACATGTGTATATATGATGCTAGAAATAAACCCATCTTTACGAATAAGACATTTGAAACTTACCTAGCTGAGAAGGCTTCCATGCCCTGTGTATCTTCAGGCCTCTTGCCATTCTTGTAGTAGATCAGGGCTAGGTTCTGGACGTCTCTCTTGGAGGCTGCCGACAGACACAGGTCTACAACACCATCGTAGAACCGGGCTGGATGTAAAACATTGGCAAAAACAAGAACAGACAAATAATGAAACAAGAGTTTCTTCAAATCATCAGTAGAAAACAAAAAAACCAACATTCAGACAAAAATATTTAAAGATTAAACAATGCCCCCATGCCCTGTGTATCTTCAGGCCTCTTGCTGTTCTTGTAGTACATCAGGGCTAGGTTCTGGATATCTCTCTTGGTGGCAGCAGAGAGACACATGTCTACAACACCACCGTAAAACAGAGCTGCACGGGAGAAATTCGCAAGACAAGACATAAAGAGTTTCTATTTAGACCAGTAGAAAACAAACCTACATACAAATTATACACAAATGCCCCCATGCCCTGTGTATCTTCAGGTCGCTTGCCGTTCTTGTAGTAGATCAGGGCTAGGTTCTGGACATCTCTCTTAGAGGCTGCCGACAGGCACAGGTCTACAACACCATCATAGAACCGCGCTGGGGAAAGAAAGACACAAACTTAACCAGATTTCTTCAAATCACAAATAATAAAAACAAATCAACAAATAACATTACAGATAAACATGCCTACATGCACTGTGCATCTTCAGGTCGCTTGCCATTCTTGTAGTAGATCAGAGCCAGGTTCTGGACATCTCTCTTGGAGGCTGCCGACAGACACAGGTCTACAACACCATCGTAGAACCGGGCTGGGAAAAACAAGGCAAATAATCAACCAAATTTCTTCAAATCACCAGTAGAAAACAAACCAACAAACTAAGACAAAGAAATGCCTCCATGCCTCATGAATCTTCAAGCCAACAGAAAGAGGGCTACAACACCCATCATAGAACCATGCTGTAAGTTAAACATTGTGACATTTTTCCTTAGAGTTAGCAAACATCACTTTGCATTGCAGCTCATTACTCGACCATATAAGTAACATCCATTTAACATGGAATGGACACACATAACTCAATGAACATATCGGATCACAGAAAGACACATTTTTATCAGGTGTCAGTTTTTTGCATGTTTAAACAAAGATACCAGAACCCTTTAAAGGGATCTAGTAACTTTGTTGACAGGTGCAAAAAGTGATGAATGGTTGATATAATGTATATTGTTGTTATCTGATATGTCCACTTGGTATTGTGTGAAAATTTCAAGTTAAATTGAAGTTATATGGCCGAGTAATGAGCAAAAATGCAAAGTGATATTCACTAACTCATTGCACTGACTTTTTACACGGTTTAGACGATCCAGTGGATAATTTAACATCTGAACACTTCAATCGTTAATATCTTTTTAACAAAAGGGAAATCTGAAAAAACCGAAACCTGTCCCATGCTTTTATTGTTAATAAAAATACCAGAAGGTATGAGGGAACTGCTACACCTCCAATTGGATTTTGAGGATTAGGACAATGTTACTAAGTCCCTTTAAACATAATCAGCCACATCACAAATGAGACCTTACACCACAAAACGTCCGCTAAGTCGTTGTGATAGTTTCTCTTTTATTAGCGGAAATAATACATTTTGGTTTTAAACATGAGATTTGGGATTTTTGTATTTCCTGAATGAGGATATCTAATTTACCTTCTGTGAAGTTTTGAGCATCGGAAATTATATTTAAACATGATTTTTAATCAAATATAAATTATCACATTATAGCGCTTGAATGGACCCTGTTCTTTGAAGCGGCATGTTTTCTCCCGTATTTTACATCTGCTTCTGCCATGTTCCAAATCTTTGGCTCTCAATTTAAGAGGGTTTCCAAAGTCTGAATATAATCAATTATATACAATTTTTAAAGGTAATGACTTCTACTTTAATGTCATGTAAAAAATCAGCACAATGATTTCCCCAACTTTTCGTCATTTTGTGGTGAAAGGTCACAAATGGTCTTACCTTGGTGATACTCGGCACAGACTGCAGCCAGGTTCAGCTGTTGGCTTACTTTCTTGAAATTCTGTTGACAGAAAAGAAGTAAAATGTGTGATGATATTATGGTATCAAAAACTTACAACAGAAAGCTATTTAATCAATACACACAGACATACTCAAGTATGTAATATTATGAGACATACAACCATCCATTGTATCTTTAATTTACATTTATATAAGGTTTAACTTATTAAGTATTTTTGAATTATTGTTAAAATTACTACAATACAGTTTAAAGTTATATATGTCAAATAAGGAAATAAATTTGCTATATATCCTACACATTCATGGATTTATTCATGAAATATAATAATGTGGTGAAACTTTACCTGTAATGACTCTTGTAGTAGTCTATCCCTCACAGACCTCGTCTCAGCATGCATGGCTGCCTGTAATGTCTCATTTGCCTGAAAGGGGAAAGATAACAATTTGCGCGATTAGACAAGGCCTGAAAAAAGCACTAGCCTGCTGGCATGTGGCCATTAAAAATAAGCCTTGGGCCACCAAATTGCATTGATGTTAAATTCCACTGGCCCAAATGGGCATCAAAATATGACTTTTCATTTAACCCTTATCCTTACCTTTGTGAAGATGGAATCATTGGTGCTGTATAGAGATGGACAGACTTATTTACCATCAAAAGTATCTTTATTGTTCATAATGGAGGTTAAATAGGGCCCCTACTTGCAACAACTCAAATATGGTGAATTATTGCAACAAATCTTAAGATTTTATCAAATCCAGCCTTTTAAATCAGTAATGTTTGCTTCACTTGGGGCAGATGGCATCATAAGTGCTGTATAGAAATAGAAAGACATCCCCCAGCCTCATTTAAAGTATTTATATGTGTTACAAAATGGCAACTTCTTGCAACAACTCTGAAGGCTTGCTTGTCTCATCAAGCCTTTTAAGTCAGTGCTTCCTACATACCTTGGTGCAGATTGCATCGTTGGTGCTGTACAGAGATGGACAGACCTCTCTCAGTCTGGTGCTGATCGCATCCGTCGTGCTGTTGTCACCGATGTAGCGATTGATCAGCGAGGTGATGAGACTGCTGCACATCTAGTAGGTCCAATGGTAAAAGAAGTAAACAATCGTGTCAAACACATTAAAGGGATCTAGTAACTTTGTTGACATGTGCAAAAAGTGATGAATGGTTGATGCAATGTATATTATTGTTTATATCTCATATGTCCACAGGGTATTGTGTGAAAATTTCAAGTCAAATGGACATTGCATGGCCAAGTAATGAGCGAAAATGCAAAGTGATATTCAATAACTCACTGCACTCACTTTGTACACAGAAGAAAAACTCGCCCGGAGTTTTTCTTATCTGAATACTTCGATCGTACATATCTTTGTAACGAAAGGGAAATTTGAAAAACCAAAACCTGTCCCATGATTTTATTGTTAATACAAATACAACAAGGTATGAGGGAACCGCTAGAATGAAAAATTTATTTTGAGGATTTGGACAATGTTACTAAGTTCCTTTTAAACAAAATTAATCACAGAATTTGCAAAAGGTTCATATCAAAGCATCCATCATCCTCATAGTTGCTACCACCAACACCACCGTAATCTTCGTCATCATAATCATCATCACCACCACCACCACCACCACCACCATCATCATCATCATCACCCACCTCCTCCTCCTCCCCATAATAATCATAATTTCTCCTGAAGGTAAAGACTCACCTCTCTTCCTTGCATTACAAGCTCTCGTAATGTCATCTTCTTCAACTCTTCTTTCTCCATCTGCAAAAAATGAACAATAATAAAACTTAATTCAGAATTTTTAATCAATACACCCAAAAGCAAATATTTAAAAGGGAACAGACAATGGGCTTCCACGGGAATCAAACACAAGATGGTTTATCAAGTCCTTTTTGTTTGTTTTATCAGAGTTTTTGCATTAATTATAATGAGGGATAACAATTGGCTTACGGCACAAGACAACTATCAATGGGCTTGTAAAATTCCACAGGTGCGACACAGTTTAACCGATAGCTGATAACTTCAGTCTTTTTAGCCCGGACTAAGTTGTGCCACTGATTCGAGCCAATGATTTGAATCTTTTTTTATAGGGCTGGGCTGGTTTCGAGGAATTCAGCCCACCTCCTCCTCCTATGCAAACTGATTCTAGTTGATCTTGATTTTGATAATACTTGTTCTTACGTGATTCAACGCAGATGCTACAACGTGGAACTGGTGGTAGCAAAGGAGCTTGAGCATCGAAAGGACTTCTACCGTAATGTCAACCAGCTTCTGAAAGTTGACCAGGGACTGTCTTTCATTTGCATGGGCCTCAGCTACAAGAAAGGAAACAAAAACAGTTGGTTTGATTCATAATATAAACTATGAAGTTTGATAACAATGTAACACACATGTGGAACAGGTAATAGCATAGTAGTTTCAGCATGAAAAGGACTTCTACCGTAGTATCAACCAACTTCTGAAAGTTGACCAGTGACTGTCTTTCATTTGCATGGGCCTCAGCTACAAGAAAGGAAACAAAAACAGTTGGTTTGATTCATAATATCAACTGTGAAGTTTGATAACAGTGAAAAACACATTACATTTTATCTTTATTTCTGTCAAGGTGTAAACATTACTGATGTGGAACAGGTGATAGCATAGTAGTTTCAGCAAGAAAAGGACTTATACCGTAGTATCAACCAACTTCTGAAAGTTGACCAGGGACTGTCTTTCATTTGCATGGGCCTCAGCTACAAGAAAGGAAACAAAAAAAGTTGGTTTGATTCATAATATAAACTATGAAGTTTGATAACAATGTAACACACATGTGGAACAGGTATTAAATAGCATAGTAGTTTCAGCATGAAAAGGACTTCTACCGTAGTATCAATCAACTTCTGAATGTTGACCAAGGACTTTCTCTCATTTGCATGGGCCTCAGCTGTAAGGAATGAAACACAAGACAACAGTTGATTTGATTTATAATATCAACTGTGAGTTTAGAAAATAATGAAAATTATTTGTTTTAGGTTTATTTCTTTCAATTTCATAATTTGTTTTTCTTTTCTTTCCTTTTGAATATGTCCACAACAGTACTGAATGTCAGCATTATGTTCAACAAACAAGCAAACCAGCAAACAAGCAAACCAACAAACACACAAACCAACAAACACACATGCACATACACACACACACAAACACAAATGAACAAACACACAAACAAGCAAATAAACAAACGTACATACACACAAACAAGCAAACCAACAAACACACATACACACACATGAACAACTAAACAAACATGCAAATAACAAACAAACAAACAAACAAACAACCCAGCTCACCCCTGATCCTGTGTTGCTCTCTCTGCATCATCTGTGCATTCTGTGCTCCTCCCATAGTGTCTGGTCTGCTTGGAATGTGTGGAATCATGCTGGAACACAATCAAACAAACAAACAAACAAACAAACACACAAACAAACAAACAAACAAACATACAACCCAGCTCACCCCTGATCCTGTGTTGCTCTCTCTGCATCATCTGTGCATTCTGAGCTCCTCCCATAGTGTCTGGTCTGCTTGGAATGTGTGGAATCATGCTGGAACACAATCAAACAAACAAACAAACAAACACACAAACAAACAAACAAACAAACAAACAAACATACAACCCAGCTCACCCCTGATCCTGTGTTGCTCTCTCTGCATCATCTGTGCATTCTGAGCTCCTCCCATAGTGTCTGGTCTGCTTGGAATGTGTGGAATCATGCTGGAACACAATCAAACAAACAAACAAACAAACAAACAAACAAACAAACAAACAAACATACAACCCAGCTCACCCCTGATCCTGTGTTGCTCTCTCTGCATCATCTGTGCATTCTGAGCTCCTCCCATAGTGTCTGGTCTGCTTGGAATGTGTGGAATCATGCTGGAACACAATCAAACAAACAAACAAACAAACAAACAAACACACAAACAAACAAACAAACAAACAAACAAACAAACAAACATACAACCCAGCTCACCCCTGATCCTGTGTTGCTCTCTCTGCATCATCTGTGCATTCTGAGCTCCTCCCATAGTGTCTGGTCTGCTTGGAATGTGTGGAATCATGCTGGAACACAATCAAACAAACAAACAAACAAACAAACAAACAAACAAACAAACATACAACCCAGCTCACCCCTGATCCTGTGTTGCTCTCTCTGCATCATCTGTGCATTCTGAGCTCCTCCCATAGTGTCTGGTCTGCTTGGAATGTGTGGAATCATGCTGGAACACCATACAAATTAAGGAAAAAAGACAAGAAAAGAAGAACAAATTAATTTACAAACTCCGTCAACAAGTATGAATATTAATATGATATTCTTCAAATTTCCAAATTGTATTTACAATACATGACATGCTGAATTAGTAATAGGGCTCTCCCTGGGCCACTGCTACTAAGCAATTGTAAGAATTATCATTGCTGCATCTTCATCATTATTCTCCACCCCCCTCCTCATCCTCATCCTCATAAGCACCTCATCGTCATCATCAATTAAAACCACTTAATTGTTTTGTTAGTATGTGACAGTGTCAACATTTGTTGAAGTGGATTCTTTAGAGCATTTTTTAAAGAATACACATTAACAAATTTGACAAAGTCCTGAACCCAAACAGCATCGAGCTCGACAGCACCCTGATAACAGACCTAACTGAAACCAACAGCAAATGGACACCACCCGGAACTTGTCAATTTCGGGTTCTATCTGTCGTCGGTCTGGCTGTGCGTATCTCAAGCTGAATGTACACTAACTTGGAGAGTGGAATACAGACCGACATTAGACTGAACATTACCCCCTCCCTCAAAACCCTAATGACCCCGAATGAAATGGTTTGGTGTCTGTCTAGGCTAGGTTTGGCTGTATGACTGGGCTATCAATCTATCAAATTCAACACTCACCTCTCCACCATCATAGTGAACTGAGAATTCTTCTCTAAGAATGTTTTGAGGGCGTGCACATCCTCCAGAACAGAACTCAGCTCGTGGCTACTGAATGCAAATGACAGCTGGAAAACAAAGTAAAATAAAATCAAATAAATTTCTAATCAAATCAAGTTGAACTAGAAATTCCTGCAAACGACAGCTACAAAACAAAATAAAATAAAATGAACAATTACATGCTCATATGACCATAAATTTATCAAATCACCATAAACTGAGCATTCTTTTCTGAGTTTTCAATTATTCTTTAAAAAGATTGAATGAAGCTTGGTTGTAGAGGGTGAGAGCTTGGGTGCTGCGGAAGCAAAGGCTTTATCCCCAAGTGTGGGGAGCATCTTGGCAGATGAATGGTTGAGCAGGGTGCCTTGTGAGGAGCGAGAGGGTGAGAGGTAGTTAATTCCAAAGGTTGGGGCTGCGGAAGCAAAGGCTTTATCCCCAAGTGTGGGAAGCATCTTGGCAGTGGGATGGTTGAACAGGGTGCCTTGTGAAGAGCAAAGCGAGTACCGGGGCAGAGGGCTAATTGTAATATATTCATAGGTGCCAACATTTGGAATTTTTAATTAGTAACATTTAAGCAAAACTGAACATCATGCGAAGCGCACATCACGAGCGCGAAGTCCCTTTAGCCGGGGTCCAGGGCCCGCTTTAGGGCCCTAGAGCGTGAAGCGCGGAGTCCATTGCGGCCGGCGTCCATGGCCCTATTTTTCATAATTTTTGCACAATTACTAAGTATGATTTGGTCAGATTTACGTTTAAACATTGTCTCTTTACGTGAAAACGGGCAACATTTTTTTTTTTTTTTTCAAATTCGTAATTATAGAAGGAGTATTCGTAATTTCGTAAAGAGGGTGGGAAATTAGTCAGGTAGAAGATTGGCTGATGGGATGAAATCTCATGCATTAATCTTGGTCTATTTTCAGGGAGTCTGCTGCGAAATCAGGGAGACTTGGCAGCTCTGCCTTGGTTGTATCTATCAGAATGACAGAAGACGACTAGATTCAGTACTCACCAGATGAGTATGGAGTGGTTGACCAATCACAGGCACCTCTTTCACCAGACGGTTTTCCCACAGAGGCCTGGCAACATGAATACATTATGAAGCAAACAATTAGACACACAAATATAAATCAACCAAGTGGAAAGGTACATAGACATATACATCACTGGCAAACAATAATCATCCTGTGGTCATCCTATTGGGGATACATTGTTAGACTTGCAGTCCAAAGACATTTTGGTTTATACAATATTGTCTACATGAGACTATAAACCATTTTGTTTCTTTATTTTTTACTGAGTCCTATTTGGGTTATAACTATTTTGTCAATTTCCATTTTTGTTGTGTGTGCAAAATTACCAAAATGTCATTAATGCTTAATTTAACTTGCCCACATTCGAGCAAGTGAAACAATGTGACAGCATTCTAAAATATCTTCTTTATATGGGACCATCATTTTCAGGATTGGGGCCATTGTAATTTTTAAAAATCTAATGTTTAATTACAAAACAATGATGATTTCTAGAATTGTATGATTGTTAGGTTTTGACCAAATGACATTATGCCAACTATATTTTTTTCTAATACACATTGGCTATAGACCAAATGGTAATCAACCAGCTAAATGACTCACCTCACTAGTCGACTGAAGTAGAGACAGAGCCCCCTGAACTTTCCAGAGAAGGGCAGCGCCCCCTGCTGGACCCCGCCCTGCAGCTGGAGGGGCGTATTCATCACATAAGGAGTGGAGGAGACTGTGGGGCGCCCAGTGGCAGGGGTAGCGAAGTGCATTGGTGTTTCCATGCTGCCTTGGCCAACTACCGGACTAGCGGAACCTGATGAAATAATTGAAAAATAATTAACTTATTTTGGTTGGTAAGGGGTAGAGACGATGGTAGGGTGCTCTGAAGCTGGTGTGGCAAAATACCTTGGTCCACTACTGGATTGATGGATTTAAAAAACACATAAGTGGAGAATAATTTACCTTTTTGGATGCTAAGGACAAGTTGTTTAGAACTATTACTATGGTAGAATAAAATAGTTTTGTGTCATAATTTTGGTCTATAATATATCATCTTATCTACAAAATATAGACATTTGCTTGATACCCAATCAGTATATTTACCAAACATGGCCGGCCAGAGTGGCTACTGGGTGAGGGGTTCTCCACCATAGAACAATATACAGATATTGACTGTCTTGAGGGGCAATATAACATTTGAGATCCTCGAGGGAAGTTATATTTGTGTCGAGGGACATTATATTTTTCCGAAGCGCGTAGCGCTGAGGAAAAATATAGTATTCCGAGACAAAAATATAACTCCCCCAAGGGAAATGAAATGTTATATGGTTCCCGAAGGAAAAAGTCAATATCTGTTATATTATGATGACCTATATAGATACAAATCAAGATAAATATAAATTTGGTGTTGAAATAAAATTATGGACAAGGGGAAATCATTAGATTAAATCGAAATCCTTCCAGTAGAACAGACGTGTTATTATCGAAATGCTGCGCAAAATGCTTCTTTATTCGAGCTTCCTTTCAAATTTACTTTCGGATCGCGCAATCTCCGTAGAAAGCTTAACAACGCTGCGCGTGCCAGGATGCTAATACGCACACATTGTTCATCTTCACACACCCATTGTGACGTAAATTACGTCACCGGTCAATATAACGCCGTTATATTGACCGGTGACGTAATTTACCGGTCAATATAACGCTTCTCATCCTTGTAGCGATGGTCACGTGACAGCATTTTGACCAATCGCACACCAGTATCTTTATAGGTCATATAATATTGGTATATATTCTTTTCTTCTAAAATACTGAAACTTGATAAATAACAAATCAGTGTATTTACCAAACATGGCGGCCAGGTTGGCCACTGGGTGAGGGGGCTGGCGTTCTGCACCCATCACCTCCCCAGGCTCCCCGCCGTAGTAGAAGAATGCCTGCGTGGCCCAGTCTGCAATGGTCTGGTCACTGGATGCTGTGGAACAGGCTAGCACAAGACACGTTGCACACGCCTGGTCCTCCTGCAAGTGACAAAATGAATAAATACAAAAAATGTGTCATGATAAAAATACAGGCTAACCTGTCAATAAAGGCCACTCAAGAGATATGAAAACAATGTTTATGGCAAGGTGGTCATTATAGACAGTTCCAATCAAATGTAAACTAGTCTTAGTAGTAGAATGCCTGTGTGGCCCAGTCTGCAATGGTCTGGTCACTGGATGCTGTGGAACAGGCTAGCACAAGACACGTTGCACACGCCTGGTCCTCCTTCAAGTGACAAAAACATCAAACAAAATAAGAAATTAGTCAACAAAATGTTGGGATCAGTCTCTAAGAGCAGGTGTCATTATAAGCAGTTTTAATGTAAACTAAGTTCCAAAAAAAAAGCCACGCTTTAGCGCAACAATTTAGAGGCAAGTTTGCTATTTAAATACAGTCAAATCTGTCTTGACTCTAAGGGTACAGAAATTTGTCATTATGAGTAGGTGCTCATTAAAGACAGTTCAACAAAAATCAACAAATGTGAGATAAGTTTAAAATGTATATACCGTATTTGTCGGTGTATTAACCGCTCCGGTGTATTAACCGCACCCCTAAAAATTTTGTTTTTAAAGTGCGGTTAATACGTTCGTGTATTAACCGCACCCCCTTTTTTTTTTTTTTTTTTTGGAAAAAAGGTGCGGTTAATACACCAGCAAATACGGTAGGCACTTGTCATGATTGGATGATTAACTCCTTTAACTCTTAATGTGCCAGGGATTTTAATGCTCTATGGCATTTGTGTGCATTGTAACTCACAAAAATGCGAGCTTGGCACGTTAGGAGTTAAATCAAAGTGAACAATGCATTTACCTTGTGCAGCTTGAAGAAGTTCTCCACCGCAGGACACTCTGGTCCCATGTTGTTCAGCATCAGCTGCCTCAGCTGGTCCACTGGACGCAGTCTGGAGATCACTACACTACCCTGTTTCACAAACATAAATGGAACATAACATAACATGGGCATTAATATAGCGCCTTTTCAAAAGTGTTACACATAGCATTTCATAAAAAGAATAGATTACAATATATAATATAACAACAAAACAACTTTTAAAAGAACCATAAAATAATTACATACAATATATGTTGGCGAAAATATTGTAGAAAAAGGCTGACTGACTGTGTGTCTTTTCTACAACCCCTAACTCCTAATCCCTTACTCAAATTACCAATCACTAATCCACTAATCTAATCCTTTATATCTCACCTGCGAACTAAGTAGCAGATATCTAGGAGCATGTGAGATGTGCTGCTTCACCACGGTAGGTGGGTCAGGCTTGGTAGAGGGAGAGGAGAGTAGTCTGTTCCTTGGTGGTGATAGAGAGAGGGTCTGACTGTGAGCGTCGTTGGTCTCCCCTTGGAACTGGTCTAGCGGTGGGATCTCCGAGATGAACCAGGTCCTACTATCAACTAGGTGGGTTACCTAGAAACAAACAAATAAAGAAACACTAAATATATGTTCCTCATTCAATAAACAAATACAGAACACACTAAATATATATGTTCCTCATTCAATAAACATGACCTTAGAGTCACTGTACCTGTGTTTCCATGAGGCTCTGTTGATAGGGCAGTGCATCGGGACTCAGGCACCACAGACGATCACTCTCTTCGTTCTGAGAAGCACACAGCACCAGGCAGCCTTTGCTGTAGCAAGAGACATGTACGTTGGTTGGTCTAACGGCAGACATGTTTGCTGTGAAGCCTGGTGGGAGACGGACGTGGACTAGAGACAGAAAGGCAGGCCGCCGGTCTCCATACTGCCCTCGTGTGGTAGAGAAGTAGAGACGTATACCTGTAGGAGAAAATAAAAATCACAGAAAATAATAATCAATGCAATTACATAGCCCTTAATGCAAGGTTTCTAAGCACTCTGGCATTATTACTATCGTTGGTCATCAGGAACATTTCAAACCTGCACAATTATCTTGTGCACCATCTCAACTCCCTGGGGAGCACATTAGCCCAAGCTGGGCGATAAAGGCTCATTAACATAACAACACAGGCAGAGTAATGTTTTGAGTAAATCAAGCACTTCCAGTGCTCTGACCACTAAGCCAGAAGCTTTGAGGATTTGGACAATGTTACTAGATCCCTTCAATTAATACAATAATATAAAAAAACATATTTATATAAATACATCCTATTGATATCTAACAAACATTTTGAAACCCTTTTCAATGCAAGGGATTCAGGGACGACTAACTACTATAAAAACAGAAGAGCTTTCTAGCTCAGTTGGTAGGAGCACTAGTCAGCAATCCGGAGGTCTCAGTTTCAAAACCCTTTTCATAGCTCGATATTCAGAAGTTCATCAAACAATGAAAAAGGGTTCGGGGAAAAACAACTAAAAGAGGAGCTTTCTAGCTTGGTTGGTAAGACCACCGGTCTAGCAATCCAGAGGTCTCGGGTTCGAATGCGGGGAAGTCAGATTTTCTTTGCTCATTTCTGACCATGGAGCAATTAATATATCGCATAACTGACTGACCTGATTGCGTAACACCAACCAGATGTAGGTAGGAGGACTCATGGCTGGTGATGGCCGCTATGTGAACCAGCTGCTTGAAGTGCGACCTGTCAATAGTTCTGTGTAGAAATAATAAAGATATAATGATGATAATAATAATAATAATAATATTGAATATTTATATTGCGCAATATCCACCTAATAAGGTGCTCAAAGCGCTTATTATTATCCCTGGTCATTTGGTACAGTTCAGACCCGCACAATTATCTTGACCACATTCTCAACTCCCTGGGGAGCCTACTAGCCTAATAATCATCATAATAATAATAATGCAGACAACGACCACAACAACAATCATAATCATCATCAACATCATAATAAAAACAAAGCAAGGAAAAGGCTCAATGTTTAATAACTCAACAACCTTTAACTGAATTATGCATGATAGTCAAGAAAGAGTCAATATCCTTCAAAGTAAAATAATGTTCCTCTTGGAATGGAGAAATAAATGAACACTTGTTTAGCGCGAATTTAAGAACCCGCAAATGTCTCTTTGTGCTGCCCAGCGCGAAATATAAATCGCGCGAATATAACCACGTTTACAGATTACTATATTATTATTTTACTTTAAATTGAGCTGCTGTATACTTTGCTTTATTTATTAGAGGGCAAATCAAACAAGATTGACTCACTTGCATACTGTTATTGTAGACGGTAGTGACACGTTTCATATCCCTTCCTAGTGGCCCCATGTCATGTTTGGATAATATCTACTATTTTGTATTAATTTGTGCTGCTTTATAATCATTTGTAGTATATTAAAAATATGTGGGCAAATCAAACATAAAGATCTTACTTTGCAGCTGCGATTGTTTCCCTAAGAATGCTGCTGTAGTACACGGTAGTGACACGCTTCATATCCTTTCCTTGTAGTCCCATATCATACACTGTCAGTGTGCCTTGCTCTGAGCGAGTGTACAGGATGTGACGGCTCTCATCGTGGGCTACCTGAACCAGGGGATCTGCATGGAGTTAGACACAAATATTATCAGAACTGGACATCCTTGTATGTCTGCATTATCATCAACATTATTTTCCTTATCTCTCTCCTCCTCACCATCACCATAATCATCATCGTCATCATCATCATTATCATCACATCTTCATCATCATCATCATTATCATCTCGCAACCATCATCTTCATCATCATCATCACCATCGCCAGCACCATCACCATAACCACCACCACCACCAACTCAATTGGAGGACATACCTTTGTCCATAAAATGCAGCATGCTAGGCACCAGGTAGGGGAGCACACTGCTGGAGAGGTTCACCTTCCTACACTTCTTACAAAATCATCATCATCACTATTATAATCATCATAGTCATCATCCCCATAATCATCAACATCATCACCATCGTCATCACCATCATCATCATAACAACCACCACCACCACCACCAAAATTGGATGACATACCTTTGTCCATAAACTGCAGCATACTGGGCACCAGGTAGGAGAGCACACTGCTGGAGAGGTTCACCTTTCTACACTTCCTGCTGAACCAGCCGTCCTGCGCCTGCAACAGATCACATCGTCGGTTTAAACATATAATTGGTTTTCATTAAATTAATTCACAAAAAGAACTCACAGTATACAAACACTTATGGAAAGCAATTAGCTACTACATGTAGAGATGTTAATTGCTGAAGTTTTTAATATGACATACATGTACATTATTCTTCTTTGATTTTCATAGGGATTTCATGTTCATGATTATATTTTCCTTTAAAAGTCCTAAATATTTGAAGAACTTTGCCCAAACGGTCTTGCCACAACACCTTCCAATTTTAATGTTTCTGTTTCCTACCTGATACACAAGCTCATAGAGGGACCCATCCTTGGTGGCCATGAAGATGCGTCCATCCCTGGTGCCCTGAATGGCTGTGATGTGTGCGTTGTCAGACGGGATGGCAAACAGGGGCTCTGGGATCAGGTGCATTTCGCTGTGCCCAAAGTCATTTGCATCAATATCTGGGGGATGATAATAATAATTGATCATACTTTATTCACATTAACGGTGCACTTGTAAAGTGTCAGATATTTCCCAAAATGAAATTTGAGACTTCAATCCTATACCAAAACCATTGTAAGATATGTCTGAATGATGTGTGAAAGTTTCATTGAAAAAGAACACTGCTTTCCTGGTTAAAAAAGCGAAAATTTGCATCAGCTTTTACCACTTATTACAGTATGATGCTTATGACTGTCTGTAGATGCTCTTGAGCTGAATGATTATCAATGATAGATATCTTCATACTAAAGGGGCATTTGAAAAGATCTAACCCTTTTTTATTCTTCTCTTCTCTATACAACGCGGTAGAAGAGAAATGTGGAAGCTCAAAGTAATTTTTGTGGAGTTTACAGCTACAGGTACACTTTACAGGTACAGGTACACTTTACAGGTACACCTTTAACTTACACGATAAGCGATAACAGACTAAATTGAGTCTAGGTTGTTTTCAGATTCACAGAAGACATAAGACAAAGAAACTGAAAACATACTCTCATTTACATAGAAAAATGTAGTGTGGTTACAAAAAAAAGAGATAATTATTAATGATAGCACTACTCAACACAAATACTAGTTAGTAAATGGGAGAAAATATTGGTGATTCTCTACAGCATTCACTACAACTAGCTGCAAATGACAAAAAAAACATTCTGCTGGAATATCACTGAAAAAGGGTTGGGTTTACTGACTTTAAACTAATACGAGAAAACATATTGATCAGGAATCCAGAAGCTAAGAGAAAATCAGTCATAATTGGTACTACCCAGAGGGACGTGGTGTGGCGAGATTGGTAGAGCGCGTGCCTTCCAATCGTGAGGTCCCGAGTTCGAACCCAAGGTATGCCCATCGCGATTTTCCTTCAGCAAGAAAATTATCCACATTTGCTGCTCTCGACCCAGGTGTATTTAAATGGGTACCCGGAAGGATGGAAAGGAGTTACTTAGCACTGTGTGCACCTACGTGGTTGCCTAGCTGGAATGCTCCCCAGGGAGTGGAAAATGTGCACTTGTGTGCTGGATTGAGTGCAGTATGTATCCGATGACCGGGGTAATAATAGTGATGCGCCGCGAGCGTCGAAAGACGGAACGTGCGCTATATAAGTAGCCACCATTATTATTATTATTATTATAAATTGTTTCATGAAATTGCCAAATATAATTACACGAGCAAGATATATAATGCTTTGGAATATTAAATCTGTATTTATTGTACCTTCTCTCGGCCTCGTAAAGCTGACACCAAGTAGAACTATCTCCACGGTCGTTGCTAAGCAGAGCAGGAATCGGATGTGTGGTCTGAAGATGTTAGGTTTGGGCCTGACCAGTCCTGCGCTCAGGATAGTGTCACTCAGACCGTCAAAGTAGGCGAGATCACCTCTGCAGGGATAAAACAAATGGAGGATTTTCATGTTGACTGGGGAACTTATTACAGATCTATGTCTTGAAATACCACATAGACAGTCCATGCAAACAAGAATCACCTCTAGATACAAGGATGAATTCAAATTTGTGCATATGTATTCACCTGTAGTGGAACCTTGTTATAAAACGCTCTGAAACCTTCTTAAAACAATAATTGTTCTGGTTTCAGCTCTTTATATTCTTTTATATATTTTTAATCTGATATGAATTAATTTCATGATCCCCAACTCCTTGTTATTATAACAATGTTCCACTTTATTGGGGCACATATTACAAAAACAATTTTAAGCTAAAATTTATTGTATCTACATGTACGTCACTAAAATATTTTTTAGCCTAATCAGTAAATTCTCTAACTGTACTAAATAAATACTGATGTGCTAAAATAATATTTTAGTGACATATCAATCCAATAAATTTTAGCTTAAAATCCTTTTCAGATTACACCCCTTGGCTTGGTGTATAGACTAACCCATCTTCATAGTTCCAGACAAAGACGTCTGTGTCGATGCTGAGCCAAGCTCTGCTGATCTCTGGGAAGGCTCCCATCATGCAGTTGCATTGCATGTCTGGTAGGAGGGTAGTCAAGGATTCTGAACACGGAAAATTCTATTACATAACATGTTTGTGGCAGGTTAACGGTAGCACTGTGTCATTTCAAGTCTATCATTATCATAGTCTTCATCATCGCTTGTCAACATCGAAATACTAACTATTGATATCATGATCACCATTGTCATCATTATCATCATCACCATACCATAGCTTCGGGAAAAATAATATTAAAAATGGATAATGTACATCTTTGGTGATGTCTTAGTCATTATTCTCATCATCATTATTACCACCATCATCCCCATCAAAACTACCATCAGATTCATTATTTATGTGATCCTTATAATAATAATAATCATCATTATCATTATTACCGCAACAAAGGGAAAAAATAATGTTAACACTGGGTAATTTACATCCCTAGCGTCATCATCATCGACGACCGTCATCGTCGTCACCTTAACTGCACCCTGAGAATTTTGTAAAAGATGGAACTGTTGAATTATATAAGACCTCTGTTATTATTATTATTATAATAAAACTTATAATCATAATTATAATTATTATCATGATTGTTATTGTTATAATCATTATTACTATTATTATTATAATAATCATTATCATCATTATTATTACTATCATCATAATTTTCATCATCACTGAAAGGATACGTCCAAACTGCTCGACCAGTTCAGGTGGAAGTGGTGTCTTCTTTGTGGGCCCCAGCAGAGGGAGATCAGCCAGGCCAATAGAGGGCGCTGCCAATGATGGGTAGTCATTGTCTGATGTCCCACTCACCGTTGCTGCACCTTCAGATTGAGATGAAAAGAAATTTAAAAACAAATCAATAAAAGCTGAATTTTATATCCGAAATGTGAAACATGTACAATGGAGGAGAGGGGAGGATAATTATGAATATCCATGGGGTTATGGAAGCAAATAAAGAGTTAGACAGTTCATACAATGCAAGTCAAAAGGAGCAAGAGCTTTTGAACACAGCAGGTTCTGGAGGCAAAAGATAAACTACAAACTAACGCTGTAACCGATCATCGGATTGGAATTCGATCAGGATCCGATCATGCCATGATCGACACATTTCTGCAAATTTCCAATCATGCAGAAAAATTGAAAAGATCTTGGGGGAAAAAACAACAATGATTTCTCCCCCCCCCCCCCCCCCTTATCTGAGCATTAAAAACAAATGCAGATTTTGCCTTGTGAATACATTTCTTGTAATCAATAAGGCATTCAATTTTGATCATAAATCAAAGTTTGCTGATCCGCTCATCATCAAGGTCAGTTACAGCATTAATACAAACTACCAGCCTAAGTAATCATTACAGCATGTTTATTTCTCTCTTGATATCTCATGAATAACATCATGATTAGATAACAAAAATATTCACTAACTAGTGTTGTTTAAAGATTTGATATTCATGTCGAGTGAATGAAGTGGTAATGGAACATTTAATTTTACTGCATAAATTCAACATCAACATTTACTTTCAAACAGGTCGACACCTGAAATGAACCAAAATAGAAGCTTGCATACAAACAATGAAACATAACAAAATTGTTCACAGAGCTTGGGACGAACAAGAATATATCTGCATACATATTACCTGTCCTAGCTGCACGAATGAGATCTTCAAGGGCGGGATACGTGCGATCCTGGTTGAGGAAGGTGTCGATGTGGTAGCCGGCCTGCTGCAGGGCAACCTCTCTGGTTTGAGGGTCCATTGTGGTACCCTGGGCAAAAAAGCAATAGAAAATTAGTAATTATAATAATTACAATATTCATATTAATAATACAAAAAAATGAGAATGAGGGGAAGGAGAGGAGAGGAGATGGAGGAGGTGGTGGAAGGGGAGAAGGAGGAAGAAGAGGAGGAAGAGGAAGTAGAGGTAGATGTATAGGAGGTGGAGGAGGAGGAGAGGAGGAGGAGTAGGAGAAGGAGGAGGAGAGAAGGAGGTGGAGGAAGTGGAGAAGGAGTAGGAAGAGGAGGGGGAGGAGTAGGAGGGGGAGGAGTAGGAGGAGAAGGAGGTGGAGGAAGTGGAGAAGGAGGAGGAAGAGGAGGGGAGGAGTAGGAGGGGGGAGAGTAGGAGGAGGAGGAGAAGGAGGTGGAGGAAGTGGAGAAGGAGGAGGAAG
>JBAMJV010000821.1:0-37500 GCA_037951105.1 Echinarachnius parma
TGATGTTTGACGAGTTTGTATGATGTATAGTGTTCATGTTGAAATAATTTCGTTTTCAATTTTTGTGAAATGGTCAAATATTCCGCAGCTTTTTGAATAACCCGTAATAAATAACGAAAGGTATACAATTTAAGTACTTAATATTGTGTGTGTTTCACATCGTGTATGTGTTTGTATTATTCAAGTTACTTTGGAATTGTGTTCAACACTTCAATTAATACACTATTTTTTTTTTTTAAGTTCATTGTTTTGCTTATCAAGTTTTCCCTTATTGGCCCATGAAAGTCTTTAGGAACAACTAAACACGGGGAACAGCAATGTAAATCACAGTGTGAACACAATGGACCTCAGTGTGAACACAATGGACCTCAGTGTGAACACAATTGATAACATTGTGAACACAATGGACTGCAGTGTGGATACAATTGACTGCAGTGTGAAAGCAATGGACACAGTGGACCAAAGCTAGTTAGTGTATGCACAGAATATGCATCATGTTAGACATGTACACTCATAGTATTGAAACTCAGCTTAATCACACTGTGAAAACAGGGTGTTCACACTATTTAAAACAAAAATGCTCAAACGAATTAACACAATGTGAGCTGATGTGTTCTAGTCTGAACAACGAGAACACTTCGTGCAATCTGAAAACTGAAAGACGAGTCTTTAAAATGGCACTAAGTACATTATACCAAAACATTGATTTAAAACTAAATACTAAAATTTATACTACTGCAAATTAATAAGGATATTTGAAAGCTCAGTAACAAAATTAAAACATACGGGGTAATAAAGTATACCCATATAATAGTCCATATAATTATTATTTCTCATCAGTTTCGTATGATCATGTGCAACTATACTTTATGATAATGTGCACCATTTCGGCCGAACCATCAAAAAAATACCCAAAGTTGAATTTATCCTTCAAACTTGTTTCAGAACTGTGAAGTAATACTGCAGCAGATTCTGACTACCATGCACATACATAATTGAAGTACCGCCATCATATAGGAGCGTTATAGCCCAATGTTATTGGTTAATTCCTTTATCAGTCGGCAATCGCGTACACTTATTGCAGAAACCTTTACTTTTAAACTTGGGATTTCATTGTTATTCACATACTTACAATTTACATACACCATCTAAATATAGATTGAAGTCTAGAAAGTGTGGCATGCGTCCGTGAAATTCTTCACGGACTGCCGTTTTTTATCTTTCTCTCGACTCTTTTCCCTTGGCGATCATATTGCCATATCTTGCCTACAAAAACCCAGTGGTCTATGTACAAAGTCAATGGGGTTTTCAGAATATCAGATTAATGTGGTGGCATCTTGACTCCAGTCCTGTCTTGTAAAGTTATTCTGGGAAAGGCTTATAGGCCAGTTTCTTGCAAAGTTCTCTTGACTCCTAATAACTATTTGTTCATGCATGCTAGTAGAGCTCAACCATGAAATTACCCGGGAATGTCTTGTGTCTGTTGAGCATGAGACTGATGTTCACGTCCACGATGTACTCCATGATCGTGCTCTCCAGCTCCTGCGTGTACGGACTCTCCGTGAAGTAAACACGTGGTATCCATTCCCGCCTTTTCTCCTCCACCGCCCTGAGTGGCGGGAACCGCGAGAGGGCGCACACCAACCTATCCTGCCTGACTGGCACGTTCAGGTAGCGGACCATCTTCTCCAGCGTCTGATTCGGCTGCGAGATGAGGTCCTCGTAATGGACAACGTACGTGCTTCTGGCGCCCTGTATCCACTTGAGGTAGATGTTCCGCCACCGCAGGCTTTCCCGCTGCACAAAGACCCTCCATCCTTTGAATAATAACGAAACAAAGGAGTTAGTAAGAGTTGAACATTTTGAAAATTAGCATACAACTTGAAGTTGATGGAATATAGTTTACTGTCGTCTTACGTGATGTCACAAGAATGTGTTGGGATTGTTAAAGGTCACCTGACTTATTTTAACATGTTAACAGGTTTGTGTTCATCGTGGGCGAGAACGTGTGGTGGGTTAAGCTTGCCATATACCTACCTAAAGTTATAAGTTCAGTATGAATAATGTACGCATTCAATTTAATCCGGAACTTAGAACTTGAACAGTATTAAAACAATATATGCAAGTGATACATACTGTGGCCTTGAAAGAATGCAGCTCGCTCTTCGGGACTCAAATCTGGCTTCAGGATGCGCTCTCGGTACGCTTGGGAGATGATTGTCTGGTACGGATGACGTATGAGTAGAATCCCAGCCTCGAACTCCCGGATGTGTTTCTGCTCGTAGCGGTATGTCTTTGCGCACACGGCTCGACCGGAGCGGTAGTCGGTTTTGACACCGGGGAAAGCTGGAATGTGGAGTAAAACAACAAAAGTGTGTAAGAGAGTTCGTATAATTTCGTCATATTTCGGAGAAATCCGGGAAATGACGATGTAGCTTCGGAAATAGCTCGCAGGTGCATGGCCGTATACTCCCCGATGTTATTTTTGTTGTCTGTTCATCAGCGATGGTCTTTAGGTACAAAGCTCGACCAGATTGATAGTCTGTTTGACTCCGGGAAAGGCTCGAATGTGGGTGCAGGGGGGAGTGGAAGATAACAAGATTTGAGATAGAATTAGTATAATTTCGGTGAAATTCGGAAAATTACGATATCGCTTATATTCATAGCGATGGTCTTTACGGAAATAGTTCGGCCAGAGAGTCAACCATGCAGGGCCCTGTTTCATAAACGTTTGCAACTGTAGTAATTGTAAAAGTATTGAACTACCATGCATGGTAACAACTGCAATGATGCATGCTGATTGGCTTATCACATAGTAGTTACAATAATTGGACATTTACAACAATTTGGAAAGTTTTATGAAACAGGGCCCAGGTTGGACTCCGTAGAGGGAATGCAGGTAATGACAGTAGGAATGCAGGTTTAGTAGTTAGTGTTTTTTAAATCTTACATTTTTTTTACAGAAGTAATTTAGGTGAGACATGTGAAATGCCGATGTGGAGTCGGGAATTAAGCCGGATATGACGTTATAAAAATCGCCAAGACTTATTGGCGCAGATACATGTAGCTAACGAGAGTGAAGTTGATTGTACTCAGTTTGGAGGAAATTTTTGTTCCTTTTCTCCGAATCATAAATGGTGGTGATATATCTAATATTTTATTCTGTTCAGTAGTGGTCTAGGTGAGACCAGGGACACGCCTTTCACGGTGGAGTCGGGAATTAAGCTTTGGATATGTTATAAACGGCGTGCGTACTTATTGGTGTAGCTAAATAATTAGTGGACGTGGTGTGGCAAGATTGGTAGAGCGCGCGATTTCCGATCGTGAGATCCCGAGGTCCACTGCGTTTATCCTTCAGCAGGACAATTAATCCACAATTGCTGGTCTCTACCCAGGTGTATAAATGGATACCCTGGTCGGGTGTTAATTAACCTTAGCGCCATCATCAGTGGCATCTCGGCTAGTATGCTCCCCGGGGAGTTGAGAAAGTACGCGAAATCATTGTGTGGGTTTGAATGGACGTGATGGCCATGGGTAATAATAATTAAATAATTATTTAAGCGCAGTACAATATATATTTATAGTAGCTGCGCTATATAAAAGTTCATATTATTATTATTATTATTATTATTATTATTATTCTACTCACCTTTGAGGACATTTTTGTTCCTCTTCTCCGATTCATAAATGGTGGTGCTATAGATGCCCGTGGATTTCTCCAGTAGATGGCGCGCCCAGGCGTTCCCGCTCTGTGGGTAGCTCACCAGAGCGACAGTAGGTAGCGACTGGAACGGCTTCAGAACTTGGTGACTGCACACTGTTTCAAAAAACAAGTAGAGGATAAAGTAAAAGTAAGGTCGCTGACAACAAAATATGGTGCAGTTTTGAGACGATATCGGTTTTGGACACGACGACAGGTAGCACCTAAGGATTTCCGCTCTGAGGGTAGCTCACCAAAGCGACTGCATAGGTAGCGGCTGGCAGCGGCGGATCTACGGGGGGGTGGGGTTTAGGGGGTTTAAACCCCCCCCCCCCCCCCTTGGGCTGCCAAGTGAAAACGTGATGTGCATAGAAAAACGCCATCATGTGTCCAGACCCACACAGTATCCACATCGTCATTGGGTAACCCCCCCCCCCCCCCCCCCCCCCCCCTTAGCAAAAAGCTAGATCCGCCCCTGGCTGGAACGGTTATAGGACTGACTGCACAAGATCAGAAAAGGTCAAAAGAATAGTCAATGCCAACAAATATTACAACAATGAGACGATATCTATTTTAATGGACACGACGCCGGGCAGCACCCAAGTGTTCCCGCCCAAAGCGACCGCAGGGAGCGACTGGAACGGTTATATGACTTGCTGACTGCACACTGTTTCAACAATAAATAGATCAGAAAAGGTCAAAGGAATAGTCAATGCCATCAAAATATTACAATCATGAGACGATGTCGGTTTTAATTGACACGACGACAGGCAGCGTCCAAGGGTTCCCGCTGCCGCTCTCAATGGTAGCTCCTCACCAAAGCAACTGCAGGTAGAGACCGGATTACGGTTTCAGAACTTGCTGACTGCACACTGTTTCAAAAATACAAACTGGATCTGAACGGCCTATCATATGTTAAAGTTCATCTCAAACTGTCTTAGTATATTTGTGACCTCCCCACTCCCCCCCCCCCCCCCTCCCCACCCCTCACCTCACCTCCCCGGGAAATACTCTTGATTGCATCGACAGCGAACGTGATCCACACTATCATCACAGCGTTCTCAAACTGCGACACAATTTGGTGTTTTTCCTGTAGGAACAAAATTATACTTTTCAGTTGGAAATCCTACAAAAATCCTGAAGGCGGTCATTATAGAAGCTAGAAAAATGGACCTAAATACAAACTCACCCGATTCTTCTTCTTGAGGCGCGATGGTCGTTGGTACTTGTTCGAACCTCAGCCACCGGGACACGCTCGTGCCGACCGCGGAACCGAAAGGGAGTTTGGCCACGATCAGGAGACCGAAGAAGACTTCGACAACCAGCAGCAAGACCACGGCGATCGGGATCACGATCTTCCACCAGAGTCTGAGTATAGATAAACAAGAAAATGAATAAAGCAAACACAAACTGTATTCGCTTACCGATTGACTTATGCCTTGACTTTATATGCCACTCACACTCCAACGGAGGGTTGAGTGGTGCACCCGCTTCGTGATTCCCTGCCATTTGCAGCTCCGGTCTCTTGACAAGTGACTTGCCTCTGCTATTGTTCGTAAGTTTCTTTATAAAAAGTGCATTCTACTCTTAGGAAATATGTCCATCTTGTATGGGGACTTCCTCTATAGGTCTGGCCCACTTGACTCTTCCTTCCATCGCAATTGTGGGGAGGCGTGATGAGTTCATTCTCTGGACGTGCCGAAAGTAGCGGAGTTTTTTCTGGGATATGGTCGATTACAGTTACCAATTAACATAATTAAAACGCATTTAAGAAAATTATCAACAGACTAAAGTTATAATGTTGCTCTGAACTGACTGCAGTTGATATTTGATAAGCATTTCTAAGGTAGAAAGAACGACACATTATAGGGTGCCATGATATGGAAGTCATGCTTGACACAATATTTTATTAATAAAATAATATAGATACAGACACTGTTTTACAGGGTGGTGATTGTTATAGACGTCCGCTGAAATAGGTTTTACTTGATTTCAGTATATAGGCAAATAATAAATGCATTGTTCCATTCACGATTCGTCATCATAGTTATGCTTTGACAGCATAGTTTAATGAGACATTAATATTAATTATTAAAATTACGATCAAATACATCATTTAATTTATATTAATTATTGAAATTGCGATCATTCGAAGTACATCATTTAATTGTACGAGTCTTTAAAAATCGGGAATAACGTAAACGTCAAACTACCCAAAATATTGCCGAATGGATTTTGACTGACACTGCATTATGTTGGGAAACTTACAATTGTTGTTGTTTTGAGGGCGACCCAGCCAGCATCTTGAACGTTGATGTTGATAGTCACACTTTCAGAAAATAAAATAGTTTGATCCTTAGATACGCCAAAACAAGCACACAAGTTATAGCTTCATTTAAACGTTGGGTACAAGTTTGCTGTACAGTATCGCATCCTATCCTCTTAATCTACGGCAGAAGAATAAGTAGAAACGTTCTCCATGTAAAATATTGTTTTAGATTACAATTTCAACCTCCATGATAATAATCATAATGTTGTCCGTATGTAGATTTCCGTTTCAGAGTAACGCTATCACTTTGAATACCATTGGATACAAAATATCAGCCATGTCTAAATCATCACTCTTTGATCATCCATGTAGTAAAACGAGTTAACGCAAGTATTCATAGAGTCGAGAAATAATTCCAACCAAAAATAGTAACTAAAATTGTTGATAAACATTAATCGCAATGAAGACGAAGACCAATTCAAAGACAGCATTGATATGTCGACGGCATAGACATATAGAAGCGGGAATTATAAACGTGTATTCATAATATCAATACGTGTCTTCTTCAACGTTAAGCAGTCTTATAGATCCTACGAGGGATATTAGGGTTGTTTGATGACAATACGAATCGATCAATGGGAAGTAGGGGGTCAGAATGATATAAAAGAAAAAAAACGGCGGATCGATAAGTTACCGCTCCGGTAAGTATCGGAGGCCCCTCCAATGCACAGATGCACGGATGCATCGGAACGTAGTTTATCCTCAAAATCCTCGACCGGCTGCCCCGTTCACAGATTAAGGGTAGCTAGTAACATTGTTCAAATCCACAAAACTTTATTAGAACTCTAGTGGACTGACTTTGTATGCAGTTATAACTTTCCAGTATATAATAAAAAGGATTCAAACACTTCAATCGTAAATATCTTTATCGTAAATATCTTTTTAACGTAAGGGGAATTCGAAAAGAAATAACTGTTCCATTATTCTTTTGGTAATACGAAAAAAATAGTTTAAAATAAGTTTTGTGGATATAAACAATGCTATACTAGATCACGATAATGAGGTATTACACCTGAATAACCACAAACTAGTATTCTATCACCTTGCATTGTAAGCTCTATTTTTGTTCTCTGCTAATTTTTGACATTTGAAAATAATAACATTATACAAAATTCTAAAACAAGGAACAAGAATTATGTAATGAACACATAATCAAATGGAAAACAATGTTAAACTGTGTGTGTTGCCTTCTGAAGGCAATGTTCTTAATTTTAAAGATCTCTTTGAGAAAATAAGTATGTGTTATTTCAACTCAAGGAAAAATATTGAATTAGGGTTACATAGATTTACAATACCTCCCCCCCCCCCCCCCCCCCCAATCCAAAAAAGGAAGAAAATGATAAAATGCTTGTCCCCGTAAAATCAATATTGAGTAAGGAGCGGCTTCATTTACATGCAGAACAACAGATCGGTAAAGGCACGACAGAACTCATGTATTGAATGCCTGCTCTACGAAAGGATGAGACTAGACTATTAAAGGGATCTAGTAACTTTGTTGAGATGTGCAAAAACTGATGAATGGTTGATGCAATGTATACTGTTGTTATCTCATATGTCCTCAGGGTATTGTGTGAAAATTTCAGGTCAATTGGACAATGTATGGCCAAGTAATGAGCGAAAATGCAAAGTGATATTGGGTGATATTCACCAACTCACTGCATTCCACTTTGTACAGGGATGAAAATCTCGCCCGGAGATTTTCTTATCTAAATACTTCAATCATACATATCTTTGTAATGAAAGGGAAATTTGAAAAACCGAAAGCTGTCCCATGATTTTATTGTTAATACGAATACAACAAGGTATAAAGGAACCGCTAGAATTACAATTTTATTTTGAGGATTTGGACAATGTTACTAAGTCCCTTTAAACCTTACAGGAGTTTGATGGAGACGGACAACGCACCCTTCATAATTCGCCCCTTGACCGATCGTCTCTATACTGGATATTATCTCAGACCTCTATCATGTCTTAGTATAGGTTTATGTTATAATTTGTCAGCTAAACACCGGACCGGTAAGCATGATACAATTTGTGTGACATTCTGCATTAGTTAAAGGGATCTAGTAACATTGTCCAAATCCACAAATATTTAGTTAGACCTCTAATAGTTCCCTCATACCTTATTGCGTTCGTATTACAAATAGAAGCATGGATCAGGTTTCAGTTTTTAAAATTTCCCTTGTGTTTAAAAAGAATGTTCGCGATTTAAGTGTTCGGATGTATAACTATCCACTGGAAAGTTATATCTGTGTACAAACTTTGTACGCAGATATAACGTCATATCTGACTAAGACACGTATCATTATACTTGTGTATAAAGTCAAAGGATTGGAAAATTGCAATAGATGTATATTTCATTTAGCGACGTTACATTTCGAAAACAAGATGTGTTTGATTTGATTTGCTTTGATTGTGTTCGTTTATTTTCAAGATGGCAGTGGGGCGAGTTGAAAGGGAGGCGAGGCGTCTATACTTCATTACTCTTTAGCGGACCTGAATGATGTTCAATATTGACTCAACTCTTAACTATGTTTACGTTTATAAGCGCTGTATAGTTTACCGATCAAAGGAGAGTGTTGTTTATCATGCCCTTTTCATAAAAGTTTAACCATCGCATTTCCATGAGCAAAAAAAGGATGCTATACTAAGTAACTTAGTGTTTGACTGTTTGGACGACTTACATGAGTGTGCGTTTAGAGGGTTAATCTACGTATACCGCTATACCAATGCACTTTAAACTTTGCCTTATTTTATATTGTCGCCAGTATCAGAGTATGAGTATAGCAGAATGTAGGTGGATGGTGTATCAGAATAGATAGAAAGTTGCCAAGACAGGACTGACTATAATATTATGCTCCGTCGCTGTATGCTGATAATTTGTTGGCTCATAAGTTGACGAAATTCTGCATAGATTTGAAGACTTGTGTAGACAATCTATGCTGGGATATCAAGTATAAGGTAAGGTACAAGATTACAACCTCATTTTATTTTATTTTAGATGCTCTCAAGTTCAACCTACACATTTTAACATTCTGTTAAAATAAAATAGCGTAAATCTTGTATTTTGTTCTTTTGTTGGTTGTGTTATAAAGAACAACGTTCAGATAATTACAACATTTAACAAAATGTTAGGTTATAATGTTGCTTACATTCAAGCAGTCTGTCCGTTTGGTCTACGATGCTTATTAATGTACTGATATCAATAGCTCAATTTTTGTATGGAAAGTTGATTTAACACCTTTTGGAACTAAGCTCTACAAATTATATAATGTTCAGCTATAAAATATACTAAAACAAAATGGACGAATTATTGTTCTTGATAGGTTCGATTATGTAAGAGACTGATTATAATATGAGAGTTGGTACAATGGACCATCGTGCCTTAATTAAGGACAATGAAATCCGGACAAATTGTTGTACGCACTATAAATATGATGAATAGTCCGTGACAATTTGAGCACAATCGGTCTATGAGTAACTCAAATTGCAACGCACTCTGGCAAAGTTGTGGACTACTCCCCATACGTTTTGTACACAAATTTTAATTTTGTTCAATTTTCTAAAAAATATATATTTACCCTTCGTTTGAGTTCGACATGTGTTTTGTAGAATACATTTACACAACATATCGTGAGTTTGGGGAATGGAAAAGTGTGACTATGAAGAAAACTGTAAAATGGGAATATGTGTGTACAAAGCATATGGGGAGTAGTCCACAAACTTATTAGAGTGCGTTGCCAATTTGAGTTCCACATAGGAATAAATGGGCATCTTCAAAGAGCCATAGTTTTCTTGTTTATGGCCCGATTATGCTCTAACTTTCAGAGATTATTCCTCATAATATTTTCAAGTCTATGAAAGCAACGTTTGCTTGGGTTTCATTGCCCTTTAAAGGGATCTAGTAAATGTGTTGACATGTGCAACAAGTGATGAATGGTTGATACAATGTGGATGTTTGTGATCTGATATGCCCACTGAGTAATGTGTGAACAATTCACGTTAAATGGATGTTATATGGCATGGGCGTCGATCACGGGGGAGGGGGGGGGGGGGGGGGGGGGGGGGGGGATATTATCCCCCTCAATATTTGAGGTGCGGGGGATGGCCTATATTATTACCCCCCCCCCCCCCCCCCCCCCCCCAATATTCGGGGTTCAGAAATATAAAATAACATTAAAATGAAGGAACATTGCCCTATCTCATTCACTATGTGAAAGTTGATACAATAGTCTTCTTTAAACCACATCTTGAGAGTGCTAAACTGCCCAAATCCAAAATCTTCCGGGGGCTGCGCCCCCTGGAACCCCTATTAAGGCCATCTGACCAAGTCCCTTGTACACACCTAATCAGGATTTCCCGCTATGCCCACTAAAAATGAGCTAACATCCAACATATTATTTGATACGTAACGGTTTTACGTATTTACATAATTATGAACAACATCTTTAGTTCTTGATATTCAAAATCCTAAAGCTTCCGGGGGCTCCGCCCCTGAACCCCCCACTGAGATTGTGTGAATGCAGTATCACTTGACTGATTCAATTCAGGGTTCCAGCAGGGGTGCTTGCAATATGCACTTAATAATCTGAACATTTCTAAACAGCTAAATAAGAAAATGCCCGTTAATTTAGGTGTCATTTTGGCTAAAAACTATTTGTCCCCTACCCCCCCCCCCCCCCCCCCCACCCACCGTCATAAAATCCTGGACACGCTACTATACTAGGTTGGTCGCTTTACTCTCTCGCCGATGATGGTCGAAATGACGTTTCATCCCCCCACGAGAAGAAATCGACGCCTATGTTATATGGTCGAGAAATGAGCGAAAATGCAAAGTGATATTCGCGAACTCATTGCACTGACTTTGTACACATTTATAACTTTTCAGTGGATATTAAGAAATCGAATACTTCAATCGCAATATCTTTTCATGAAAGGGAATTTCGAAGCTTGTTCCATGCTTCTATTAGTAATACGAATACAACGAGGTACATGTATGAGAAAACCACTATTATAAGTAAGATTTGTTTAGATTTGGAAATGTTACTAGATACCTTATACAAAACTACAACGATTATATTGTGCAAATATTGAATGAACTAAATGTTCATAAATCATTATTATTGTACAGTCTCTGGTGACGTCACAGCTGCAACGATGCAATTTCGCTGCTCCCGACGGAACCCGCTTCTCTGCGGCAGGTTACCGTTGCGCTGAACTGATCCTGGGGGTCGGCGCATTCTTCATGATCGGCTACCTCATCGGACTATTCATGAGAGCGGAACCCAACACTGACGATTCTCTGCTGCCCGACGAACGTACAGAGGTCATGATGACGACAGGATCAGCGAACTAAATACAGCGCGGGACATTGAGAACGCGCAACTTCCAAAAGATACACCAAACTTCGTATCATGTAAGTTTGTGTTGTTATGAATATTCCCTTTTACAATGTGTAGTTTATGTTGGTGAACTAATAAATAATTATAAAAATAACGTTTTGTTAATCCAGAGTAGCCACTTCAGTAACGAACACTGCTCATCCAGCGGGCTATAATGTATGCCAAGCGCCTGGCTATAAGGCAATGGGTACAATTTTGCTTTGACCCGGCCAAGGTTCGAACCCACGACCTCCCGTGCATGAGACGGACGCTTTATACCACTGAGTCACGTATCCGGTACATGACATAAGAACAAAACATTACACATTGTGACATATTCATATAATGAGATTAAGCTTATTATATAGGCTAGCTTCATCTACGGACTGATCAGACGGGGGGGAGGGGGGGGGGGGTCCACTGTGTATCCCCTTCGTGTTAGATTATGAAGTAACACAATAAACACCAGTGTGATAATTGTAATACAGTACAATGAAATTACTCCAAGGTAATAGACAAGTCATCAAGTCTGACCAGTACAAATAGTTTATTGTTTTTAATTGTTCTGATAATAATACCGATGAAAAAATGCCAAGAAAATTGGGCGCAGTGACCTCCAGTTAGTTACTAGACAGTTGCTCAAACCATTGGGTCTCAAGGCCATGTTTGTGGTAGTCAATAATCTAGACCCTCGAAAGCGCCGCCTAACATCATTGAATCTATATAAATCTGACACAAACCCGAACGATAAAGAAATCAATAATTTACGGACAGTGCGAGGGATCACTCGAAGTTATGTGTCTTTTTTATATTAAACAAAATAAATAACTTATAACCATACAAAAGATGACATGTCACATGTTAATTTTGTTTATTGTTTTATTTTACAGCACTAAACAAAACTTGGCTCACGTGGGACTCTATCGACAGCCCTGGTGTCTACCGCGCATGCGTCATGAGACCGGAAGTAGATTCCATCCCAGGAACCCTGACCGGTGACCGCGTGCTGGAGGACCGCGGTGATAGGATGACAATAGAGGCATGCATAGATATCTGTATACAACTCGTAAGTATTACCTTATTAACATAGTTAAAGGGATTGGGTTGTCGAATCTATAGGGCGGTATCGAAAAATTCACCGGGTGGCGCCATTCAAACCAGTATGGTGTATATGATATAACATTATTTTAATACACAACGCTTTAGGGCAGCCGTTCTCAGTTGTATACGTATCGCCTCAGAGTAACCAAGTTCGATTGTTGTATTCTTCAAACGAAAATGCAATAATTATGAAAGTTTTGTTCATAGTTCTTTTGTTGATAGTGTCCTTAATAACATTTCTGTTTTCCTTTAAATACATGTCGTCCGCTCCAGGTTTTCACATACGCAGCACTGAGTCGTGGCTCTGAATGTTATTGCACCGATGTCTCCTCTACGTCCGCATTTCTATCTTACGTGGATAACGCGCACTGCGATGCGCCATGTACGGGTGATCCGTCACACAATTGCGGAGGGCATGGGTTTATGTCGGTTTACAGAACAGCAGTAGCAGGTAAAAATGTCCTTTCATCATTGATTTGATTTAAAAGTAATAACTTGTGGAGATATAATTGTCATACATTATACTGCAATTAATGAAAAAACATCAGGGCACCGTTGCAGAAAGAGCTACGATCCATTAATAGCAAGTCAGAGAAATACACACATTTGAACCAATCAGATTTGCGTATTTAGTCACATGATCTGGCTTACAATAATTAATTGCAACTTTGCAATCAAGTGTAAGTCTTTCTGAAACGGGGCATATATCTTTGTTGTATGGGCTTAAATATACGTTGCATGTTCCGCATTTTGTAAAATTCATGCCTGTACCGAGTTGGTATAATTTGGAAATTGGGTAGGTAGGTACCCATGGGTCTGGGCCAAAAATCATTACTCTTCCGTATAAGATTGAGCCAGTGTCGTAATTTATTGAGAGAAATGAACTGAATTGAATTGAATCGAATTGAAAATTAATTGTGGTATTTTCGGGCCTTATTATTATTTTGTTTTATTAGATCCACGGTGCACGCACACTAAGCTTGGCACCCCCGGGTCCCTCCCGCTCTTAGCACTGGCTTCGTACCCCCGGTCGGGCAACACGTGGACTAGACAACTCATAGAGAAGGCTACGGGACTGTACACCGGCAGTGTCTATTGGACGACAGAAAGGCTCATGGAAATATCAAGTCAAGGTTTGTTGCATAATTTTAAACCGGACGCTAAAAGTGATTAAATAGCATCATCCATAAATATTATATAGATATTTTTGGATCGCATACAGAGGAAGTGTCATTTTGTCGTACGCGTACGCGTTGCGTACGCGTTGCGCACGGTGCGTAATGCACGTTAGCTCAGTGGTATGTAGTGCGCGCACTAGCCTAGTTCAAAATGGCGACCCGCTGTGTAGCATCCCCACGCTTGACGACCTTTAAAGGACAATGAAATCCAGACAAATTGTTGTATGCACTATAAGACACTAAACATAATGAATAGTCCCTGAAAATTTGAGCACAATCGGTCAAGAAAAGAGAAAACTATGGCTCTTTGAAAAGAGCCATGTATTTCTTTGAGTGACTCAAATTGGCAACGCACTCTGGCAAAGTTGTGGACAACTCCCCATACATTTTGTACACAAAATTTCAATTTTGTTCAATTTTCTCAAAATTTATGTTTACCCCTCGTTTGAGTTCAACATATGTTTTGTAGAATGATTTTATACATAACATATCATCAGTTGGGGGAATGAAAAAAAATGTGACTATTACGAAAACTGTAAAAATGGGAACTTTTGTGTACAAAACATATGAGGAGTTGTCCACAAACTTATCAGAGTGCATTGCCAATTTGAGTTCCCCATAGGAATAAATTGATATCTTCAAAGAGCCGTAGTTTTCTTGTTTCTTGCCCGATTATGCTCTAACTTTCAGAGATTATTCCTCTTAATCTCCTCAAGACTATGAAAGCAACATTTTGCTTGGGTTTCATTGCCCTTTAACATCGGATTTACGCACATGCCCATGTACAGGCAACAGTTTAACTCGGCAACTCACATCAGGATTGCCATATTAAAAGCCATATTTAAACAAAATAGAGTACAGAGAAAATAACATCTTCATCGGAACAGACATAATGCCACTTCAGAGAAGGATATCGTTGTTATAGTATCAAAACGTTTAGTTCAGGTCAGACTACATGAAATAGGGGGGGAAATGTCATCATCTGCGCAATCTCGGGCAAATATAGAATGCTGTTCTACTCGTCTGAAATTATGACTGTGATAGTATGAGTCTAAAACCGAACATAACTGTCAATTTAAAAATACATCTCTTTGTTCTTTTCTCATATCTGCAATCCAGTCTTTCCAGGCGGGAATATTGACTACAGGGAAAAGAGCACAATCTGCGTCAAAACGCACAAATACGACATTCGCCACGTCAGACAGTTTGAGGGCGCTGTTCTGCTCATCAGGAATCCGTACCGGGCCATTGTAGCCGAAGTTTTCCGAAGGCAGCTCTTCGAGTCGAACGCTACTCCCGAACATGCTCTTCGGTATTTCAAATCTAAAGGTATAAGTGTACGCTGGGATCCAGTACTATCGTCAAAATCCACAAAACTTATCTAGAACTCTAGCGGTTCTCACATATCATTGTTACAAGTTACAAGTATGTGAGAACCGCTAGATTTCTATATAGGTAAGTTTGTTCAGTACAATACACGAATAGAAACATGGAGTATGACTTGTTTCGGTTATCCAAATTTTCTCTTTCGTTATAAAACATATATTGATGTGTTTGGATAATTACTGTAGAGAGAATTATAACTGACTACAAAGTAAATACACTGATCAAATGATGTACAACTTTGCATTTCCGCATAATCCGATAATATGACCCAATAATTACTCCGTCAGTCATATCTGATGTTGCACATGTGAACAAAGTTACAGCTACGGTAGATCCACTCTCAGTGTTGCAATGTCGTTACTGCCATCTACGGCGAAACACATTCTATTTTGTATACTGCACGTTATCATAACCAATGCATGATTCCAACGATACCTTATTGCAATAAGTCACCGAATGTTAGTCCTAGATCGCATTATTCAATTGTCTTAATAAGGGGGGGGGGGGGGGGGGGCAAAGTAGGCCTACGGAGGTGCACTTCATTATTTTGTGATTGTTTCCAATCATTAACCCAGTTCCTATCATAATAGTCCTATAAGTTGTAAAGGAAGCAACACTTGCTTCTGTTGGTTGTCTGATTTTGTATAAATTGATTGCAAATAAACCAAATTAATAACATAATAATGATAATCCCTGGTGAGCATGTTAACCATAATTATCCAAATTGATTTTAATTGAAGATCATGTTAAATAATAAAGAATTAAATTCTAGGCTGTCACATTTCTATCCAATTTCCATTCAGAATGGGAGAGTTTTGTGGCGAAATCCATCGGCGACTGGAAGGCCATGTATCTCCAATGGACGCAGAACCACAAGCGATGTCTGCCGATCATTTACGAAGCGCTCGAGAGCGATACGGTCGGACAGCTGACGCGCATCGTGGAATTTCTCAACCGCACGGTGGACCGCGAGCGCGTCGTGTGCGCGACGCAGGAACACCCGTCGTCCCTAGCAACGGGCACCGCCCTTGGCAACCACGGCAGGAAGACGCGCGTCTACCTGACAACGGACCCCTTTTCACGGCGCATGCGCAAGAGTATCGATATGAGTATACGCGTGGTGAATTCTACGCTTTACAGTAACCTAGGCGTCGTCTTACCGCGGGAATATTTGGAGTCGGTCGATGTTTTCTGATCTCCATTGATACAGTATGGTTTGATTTTTAGACTAGTTATGATTATATTTCACTCCATTTAATGTTGAAAGATGAATGGAATACTTCACTCATTGAGATGTGCAGGAATTCTTAAAACAATTTTGTTTAATATACATTAATTTCAAGAACGATATAATTTGTAGACATAACTTGCCGATTTAGGGTTATGAGTTTAGCTTTTTTTTCATTAGTACTGTACTTGTTTTCATGACTTTAGGCTAGTTTTCATTACTTGAATGACATTTTGCTTCGTATTGATCCCATGATCCATCTCTCAAATAATTGAATATTGTTCAAGTATAATAAGAAATTATATGTATCATGGAATCGATACGAAGCAAAAATAATCACCGTAAACAAATCGTATAAAATCTCAACTTATACATACTAGATTGTATGTTGTACTGAGTAAACGAGTGGACTAGCGCCATCTGTGGTACGTTCTGGACTTTGTCTTGTTCAAAACTGTATACCCTGTCCTTTTGGGATTGCAATCATTGGTATAATTATCTTATTGAATGGATAGCTAGGGCCATGATAGAGGCGTAGAGGGGGGGGGGGGGGGGCAGAGGCTGCGTCCCCCGTGGAGTTTTGAAAACGACCATATTCGAGCAAAAAGCACTTGAGGAAGTTCACAAAACAAATTATCTTACTCTTTCATGTTTACGATTTGATGGACAATATGCATGTTTATAATGATTAGAAAGTGTGCATGATTATGTTAGCTACTGCATGTCAATACAATTTGTGTATAATTATTTTGTATTGAATGTGTAATCAACAAATACCAATTTACATCTCATTCTGTTGTGTGTGGATCTTTTATTGAGAAATAACTTAGTAGGAAACCATGAATTGTATGTTGTACTGAGTAAACGAGTGGACTAGCGCCATCTGTGGTACGTTTCGGACTTTGGGTTGCAATCATTGGTCGTGAATGGATGAATGGATAGCTAGGGCCATAGAGGCGTAGGGGGGGGGGGGGTGGCGTGGGGGCTGCGGCCCCCGTGGAGTTTTCGAAACGACCATATTCGGGCAAAAAACACTTGAAATTCTGGCAAAATCATGCCATATTCGGGCAAAATCATATCATATTCGGGCAAACCCATGTCATATTCGGGCAAATTAATGTTACATTCGGGCAGTCATGTTCGGGCCAAATCGTGTTATTTTGGGACTAAGCCATCAGAAACATATCATTCTCGGGCATCAATAAGGCGAGTACCTTGTTTTGTTCTTTTCTTCTTTGCTCGTCAGGTGAATAGTCGGGAAGGAAAATTATTCGGGCAAAATACCTCAGCCCCCCTGAGAAAAACGTTCCCCTACCCATAAATAGGGTGGGGTTTCATTCGCTCCAAATGATACACAGCAAAAACAAATTAAACAACTTTTTAAACAGCCAAAAACGCTGTTTAAGCCGGTCCCTCTAACAACATTGTTTAAAATTTTGAACAACCAAGCCGGTCCCTCTAACAACATTGTTTAAAGGGATCTAGTAACTTTGTTGACATGTGCAAAAAGTGATGAATGGTTGATGCAATGTATATTATTGTTATCTCATATGTCCACAGGGTATTGTGTGAAAATTTCAAGTCAAATGGACATTGCATGGCCAAGCAATGAGCGAAAATGCAAAGTGATATTCAGTAACTCACTGCACTCACTTTGTACACGGAAGAAAAAACTCGCCCGGAGTTTTTATTATCTGAATACTTCAATCATACATATCTTTGTAACGAAAGGGAAAATTTGAAAAACCGAAACCTGTCCCATGATTTTATTACGAATACAACAAGGTATAAGGGAACCGCTATAATTAAAATTTTATTTTGAGGATTTGGACAATGTTACTAAGTCCCTTTAAAATTTTGAACAACCAAGATCCTATCTTAGTATGGTCTCATTGTAATTATAACCCTCAAACTGACCCAAACCCTAATCCTAGTTATGAATATTCATGAGTAGCCCTTGCGCAAGTGTCCATTGCTCATGCGTCAAAAGCACCAGCTCGATAGACGCGCCCATTTATGGTAATTAGCCCTGAACTCGCCTGGGGGAAAAAAATGTTTACACTAAAAGTCAAGTCAACTTACTCAACTTCAGAAGATCAACATGCGAAAACAATCGCTACTAGGTTTTCAGTGGTAGGTCTATAGGCCTTTTTTTTGTAGTTTACAACAACACAAATTGAAATTGATCTGTGGCATATACGGCATACTACTGCATTTGACATGTTACAATATCCACTCAGACGTAATACAAATTATAGTACAGAACAATAATTTATTGCTGCTTTTGAGCAGAAGATATGAAAAGAAACAGGAGGGAAAAGGAGAAAGTACATAATGGCTAGAGTAGACCAATTCGTGCCTTGATCATATGCACCGAATCTCATCACAACACCACCATATTTTTACGTCCGATTAATTAAACCACCCCAGCGGGGCGTACGAGCGGGTAGCGCCTGGTCCGCGCCGCCGAAGCCTCGGGCTGTTGTTCGGCTAGGACAGTGGCGGCAGGGTTTTCCCCGTAACAGCCGCTAAATGCCTCGAGCGGGGGCGCATAGGGCGGCATAAGTTCAACACAGAAGTGTTAACATGTAACACAGCACGTGCTTGTGCGCACTGCAATGAATAATACATGACGATAATTCGTGCTCATTCAAATAATTTAGCAGAATGTGTAATACTTCCGAATTCCAGGCACAGTTTGAGCGATTCTCTAATTTGGCCACAATTCAACCGCTGAATTTCTTCTTGAAAACAAAAAATGTCATGAATCTAAATGGGCTAACAACAGGTTGCTGCAGTGTACCAGATAATAACATTTTGCTAAGGTTGATGATGATGATGATGATGATGATGATGATGATGATGATGATATTGATGATGATGATGATACAGATGATGATGATGATGCGATGATGATGATGATGATGATGATGTTGATGATGATGATAAGGATGATGATGATGATGATGATGATGATGATGATGATGATGATGATGATGATGATACTGATGATGATGATAATTATGATGATAATGATCATGTTGATGATGATGATAAGGATGATGATGATGATGATGTTGATGATGATGATAAGGATGATGATGATGATGATGATGATGATGATGATGATGCTGATGCTGCTGATGATGATGATGATGATGATGATGGTAATGGCGATGATGATGGGGATGACAACGACGATGATCATGAAGATTATGATAGGGAGACATAAACATATAATACATATATGATGCATAGCCTTAAGATAGTTATGTCGATGTCGATATAATAATGTTATAATGATGGTGATAGTGACGACGCCGAAGATGAGATGATGATGATGATGATGATGATGATGATGATGATGATGATGATGATGATGATAATGGTGAAAAGGATATAAGTGTGATGATAATGGTTTTGATGATGATTATGATGATGATGATGATGATGATGATGATGGTGGTTGTGGTGGTGGTGGTGGTGATGGTGATGGTTATGGTGATGAATATATGGTACGGCTGGTACTAGCTGTAAAGCAAAAGAAGAGGAGGATGATGACAATGCCAATTGACAGTAACCGTCTGTATAATGTCATCATTATGTCATGAATCGTGTTGATGCCAAGAAATTATGATGCCGGTGGGAAAATGGTAATTATGGAGGTAGAGCATGGTGATGAGGACATCAATGGTGGTGCATTCGTTAGGGTTTGTTATCATTGCACTCTCCCCAAATGTAAACGGATAGTTCAGTTTTCGAAATGGTACCTGATAAGAATTGATTCTGCCTCTTGTCTCTTAAAGGGATAGTTGAGTTCTGGTAAGGAGAGTACAGTTTTGGTGAAACTGAATTTTAGTAACCAAAACATGCATCATTACATTACAAGACTAATAGTTATAACTAGAAAGGATCACAACATTACAAATGACGTAGTAAAGATCATGTTATCATTTAAAAAGAGCCGTTAAAACGTAAGAGGGCGCTCTCTAAACACTCATCGGTTTCAACCATTTTGAATAAAATATTGTGCATGTGATGTTTTGTTGAAATAGTGATTAGATAGAGAAATTACCAACAACATTTCTATTTAAATGCCTATTTTGTAACTTTTTGAAAAGAGGAAGCAATTTTTTGAATTTTGAACGGCTGGTTCAAAATTCTCTTATAAACCATTGTTATATTTATGGATATTTCAGCCGTCTCTGAACCGATTTTGATCAAACAAAGATGATTTTATTATTTAAATATTATGCTCTTTCAAATGTTACACTCAGTTTTTCACTACCTCACCAAAAAAAAAGTAGTCTAGCGCCCTCTCTACCAAAACTCAACTATCGCTTTAAATTGTAGCCTCTTTTTCAAAACGTGGTACATGTACAAATTTCACGAGGAACAAAACTCAAAAGCCACCTGAAGAATCATGATAAAAGATATGGGGATCTACGATATTGATAAGAAGCACAAAACTTGAAGCTCGTAAATAAATCTCTCCATCTAAAATGCTACCGACGAGGGTTTATGTTTGCTTTGTCTACACTCAGTTGGTATACAACTCATTTGGTCTACTACCTGATGCCTTTAACTTCAATTTCCCCAACTCAAGCACGATTCCTAGCCCAAAACCTAACTAACCCTAACCCTAATCCATACCCTGAACCCTAATCATAATCCATTATTATGATCATAATCCCCCGAATGTATAATGTTTCTAGTAGACAGTAGACCAAATGGATGCAGACCAAGTTACCCCCGACGAGAAGGAGCTTGATACTTCCCGGGTCGCGGTAGGGGACCGGCCGGGGGTGTAGGCGGGCTCGATATCAGGCGTATTACGTAATCGTATAAACAAACCCCCTCTCTGTGTGCCCATGAATGACCGAACAGTTCGGGTAATAAGGTTGAGGTCGTATAAATTCCTCCCTCCCTCCCTCCGGCCGATTTATTTTCACTCGCCCTTCTCTCTGACCCATCTGTTAACCCCTTGCTTGCGGGCACGAGGTGGGTCCTGTATAAACTCTATGTGAATTTCAGAATCTAGTATAGAGAAGCGGTATAATTCCAAACGGGTAAACTTTAAAAACAAAGCAAAAACACATGCACGCAAAAATACACAAGCGGGTCAATGCAAGCTTATACCATGGAATTAGGAGGTCTCCTTGCTTATACCACAGGCCAACAACCTTGGCTTACATAATACATGTAAACTCTACATTGAGCACGTGGTATTTTTCGATATATCTTTGATTATACTAGGCGAGGGGACCAATTATATCTTGATACAGTAGTCGAGAAACAACCGATTTTGTGACGGCACGTACTGTCGGATTGCAGATAGATCACTGAGCTCCCCAAGACCAGGGTAGATCAAGAACACCTGAATTACTATCAATAACAGGAACCGCAAGACTATTGTAAATTACGAGCTGCATGTTGTCACGCACGTGGAACTGGTTCTCTGATCCTCGACCATCCTCTAGGCTCTATCTATCTGACATCCTTTGATACATTCTTACCTTAGACACCGGTGGAAATCCAACATAAGGATTACTATCATCATGGATACAGACAAGTGAGTAATGATATGATGGTACTTTATATTGTCTAGGTTGCTTCTCATCCTCTTCTTCTTCTTCTTTTTCTTCTTTTCTTGTTCTTGTTCTTCTTCTTGTTCTTGTTCTTGTTCTTCTTCTTCTTCTTCTTCTTCTTCTTCTTTTTCTTTTTCTTGTTCTTCTTCTTGTTGTTGTTCTTCTTCTTCTTCTTCTTCTTCTTCTTCTTCTTCTTCTTCTTCGTCTTCTTCTTCTTCTTCTTCTTCTTCTTGTTGTTGTTCTTCTTCTTCTTCTTCTTCTTCTTCTTCTTCTTCTTCTTCTTCTTCTTCTTCTTCTTCTTCTTCTTCTTCTTCTTCTTCTTCTTCTTCTTCTTCTTCATCTTCTTCTTACAAATAAAACTATTTTGATACTCATAGAAAATGTGAGAATTAAAGGATTTCTTTTATTTAATTGTATCCTCCTCTTTCTTCTTCTACTTGCAAACGTTAATGTTACGCAAAATTGTAAATACAACATTTTTGTATGAGGGGAAGCGAGATCCATGAGGTATTTTCCAAAGGCAAAAGCATTATAATTATGTATAGTCCTGTTGGATAGTTTCGATCTTCAGAAGTTGGGCGCAGCATAATGTTCCTCATCTCAGTGATGCCTGTAAAGTGTCTAACTCCACGAAAATTACTATGAGCTTCCTTGTTTCTCTTCTACCGTGTTGTTTAGCTTATGGTAAGAGAATAATAAAATAGGATTAGATTTGTTCAAATGCCCCTTTAGTATGACCATATCTATCATTCAGCTCAAGAGCGTTAATGAACGGTCATAAACCCCATAAACGTCATACAGTAATTCGTTGTAAAAGCTGACGCATATTTATCGCTTTTTTAACAAGGAAAGCAGTGTTCTTTTTCAATGAAACTTTCACGCATCATTCGGACATATCTTACAATGATTTTGGTAAAAGATTGATGTCTCAAATGTCATTTGGGGCAATATCTGACACTTTACAGGTGCACCTTACAGCCTTAAATCTTATCTATCATAATTGATAGAGACTGATAATATGAGTTCACAATTATTTACAAAAATGCATGTTGATTGTTGATCTATCTATATAAGGGGTCTCGCATCATACAACACTTAGCATAGATATACATAGTTGGGAAACATAGTTGGGGAATCCCATGGCAATATAGATATTTGTAATTCATGTAAAATTCATATTCTTCCCATCTCTTAATTCAGCAACTCCCCAAGTGTCTCCGAACGTCCCAACGTGGGGAACTCCCCATATCACCCGCCAGGACTACACCGTGACCAAGACGTACGACCACCTCATCAAGAGGAGCTGCTATCATGTGATCAAGAGGTATCATCACGTGACCAGCAGTGTGATCAAGCTGAGAAACATGTGCTTTCATCCGATGGCGTGACATACACACAGCGCAGCGAGGGCACATTTATCCCGATATACATGTACAATGGTGGGATGCACCATACCGAGAACGGGGACTTTATTCGGGATGTCGGACAAGAGCCGTCGGCACCGTATGTCAGCCATGATGGTACCAGTGTACCACCGTTCGCGCATGCTTTGACACGACGGGAACCATTAGTCAGTGACGATGGTTCAGACAGTACCTTTAGTGCGTTCGACCGCAGCTCGGTAGCTTCAGATGGACAGCTTTCAGCAGAAGTGGGGGGTTGGGTAAAGAACGGTTCCAAGCAAACTAGCGACGTGGATTGTTTTGGAGCCACGGTGCAGGAACGATACCACGGATACCATTCTTCAAAATACGAGTGGTACAAATGGTTATACGGCGCCACTAAAATTCCCCACCAGATGGAAATGAGATCGCTTCAAAGCACACCATACCGTTACCCTTACGTTGGCTCCCTAAACGTCACCACGAGCAACGCGTTACACAGCGCAACAAATCTTCAGTCTCAGAGTCGGTACTGTCATGTTGCGCCCCCTGTACCTTTTGACCCACTCAGAAACATGGTGAAGGTTTCAGGAACATGTGTGCCACCAATGGGAGTAGTGACGGAACGACAGAAGTCACAATTTCCAGAGACCTCTGGCACACGCCCCCACCAAACCGATTCCCAGACATCACAGCCCGCCGCGCCAGATTACACCTTGAGCTGCCCTTGTACCGTGGAGCCTCTACACCACCAATGGTACAGCCACAACCAAGGGTACCATCAGTTACCTCCAAGTATAAGTTGCCGCCATTGCGCGTTTGGCGGTGATTCGCGGTGCAAGGAACCGGCTGTCGAGGTACAAGGTGGAGAACAATTATGGCAGCCACATGCACCACCAAAATCTGGGCCGACTTATAGACCTAACCAATCATGGTATCAAGGAACTGCGGAACACCAGCAGATGCAGATGGGAACACCATGGTTTGTGCCGCGAAAGATCATAAACACTCCTCAAGAAAATGACCCTGGTAACAGGGATAAGGACGATGTGAAGTCTCGCATGGAGGATGAAGGGATGCTGCAGCAGCAGCAACAGGGAGATGGTCGTTACCCTGGAAACCAAGAACGCCAAAGTGGTTCATGGGAGTTTCCGCAACGGCGTATGCCGCCCAAAACTGATGGGCCGATCGACGCAAGGTCTGCTCCTTTGATGCCAGTAACCATGGAAACTGATTTCGGGAACCCCCGGATGGAGAATGGAGGGATGATGACGACGATGAAGGCCGGTGGTAACCATGGCAACGTGACCATGTTGCCAGAGCAGTCGCTGAGGAAGATCTTCAATCTGCGTTGTTCGGACGGCATCTTGGAGGATGGGAAAGGAGACGGAAGAGCATCCCTCCAGTTCCAGGAGCGCCAGAAAATGACAGGTAAGAAAACAACCGTCATGGATACAATCCATCATACAAACGTATTTACCAATGCAGAAAAATCATCCACTTCTTTGTTTGTGTCTACTTGCCCGTTCGGGCAAGTGAAATCATGAATGTGAATCATAAATTTTACTTGCTCGAACAGGAAATGTACTTGCCAGTAAAAAAAAAAAAATTTAAAAAAGGGGTGAAAAAATGACAAATTGATGGTCCTAGATAGCTTGCTTGACGGAACGTGCGCTATAAAGTAGCCACCATTATTATTATTTGTATCATTATTATTTCTCTCTGGTTTGTAGATGATACTAACATGTAAGGAATAACATTTTTATCTCGTAGTTGAACAGAAATTGGTAGTTGCTCAGTCGGGCAACCAGTCGGGGGGGGGGGGGGGGCATGTGCCCCTCCCCCCCCACCCCGCCCCACCCCACCCCCCCACCTTCCTGTAGCTTTGCCATGTGTTCGGAGGCTGTCATAGTTCATTCGGTACGTCGCGAGTTTCTCGATGTTGATTTGTTCCCCCCAGAAACGTATATACTTTTCATATTCATAATTGTATCACAATTATGTCTTTAAAGGAATGATCCAAATACGAAAATGTCCTAGATGGTTCATTCTGGTTGCATATGAGTTGTATGTATGAGTATGAAACCATTTAAAGTAAACGTTATAGTTTCTCAGCAATTCCTATAGATACATAGCCTAGTAATACTTTCAAATAAAACAAACATTTATGATTTAGGTTAGTTTACTGTGGCAGGTTTCGAACCAGCAATCGCCGGATCATCTTTTCGATCTGATTTTACAAACTGATTCGCCATGCATGTGTTTTATGCTCAACATCCCGTGTTAGTGCTCTCACGCATACTCCTTCGCCTCCCTAGTATCTTTGCTCTATTGATTGTCAAAAGCGCATAAAGTAATGCTTGATAAAGGTTATTTGAAATCTCTCAATATTTATTAAATATCGTACCATATATTTGTATTTTAATATTCCAGACCTCCACTGCATATTATTTACAGAGGTGGATTTGTAAAAAAAAAAAAAAAAAAATGGGAGTTGTTGATATTAGCTCGTACTCGTTACTCAGGCATTAACCTATAATTTCAGTTTATACATGTATCACAAAATGAAGAAGGTTCTTGCCCCCTTCAAGTTATATCATCAATATCATGCTCATCCATAACCATAATAGTACTAAAGAAATATGGAGGCGAGTTGAGGGCGGTCGGTCGCCCCTCCTCTCCCCGCCCGGCTCGGCTAGACATCCCGTCGTAAATGCGTCAGCTTTGTCAACAGCGAGCGGCTATCGGGGTCTCATCTAAACAATGTTCGTCCGCTTATCGCGACAAATTATTTACAGTTACCACCGTTTATTAAACGATTTGCATTTTTATTAACTTTTGTTGCTCCGGGGCTGTTAATTTCAATAGGACTGGCAAAATATATAGTGACTATTCAAGTATTCTAGTGTCTTTTAACAGAATTGCAGATTATATTTATTGGAATTCTGGTTCCTGCCACGATCGTCTTTTATTTAATTCGTACTCAGCAATTTGATTGGTCTCTCTTTGTTTTTATGTCTTAATTTAAATGAATAACACTTTTTGGAAAGTTACCGAAAACATCTATATTGGCCAAACTAATTGATCAATATTGTTGAATAAGTATTTAAAAAGGGCTTGTGTGGTAAAATCCGAACCTAAGCGTCGTTAAATGCACAAATATCGGAAGAAATCCAATGGCCGCCCGTGAATTTGATAAATTCACCGCCCATTCGCACCTGTCCGCGCCGCTAGCGCTTGGCTGGAGATATCGACAAGCCCGCTTATCGACTACCACATGGCCCCGCGTGGTCTTTTGCACGTAGCGTGTTCGCGATTCCGCGTCGGCGATATCGATTTGCGGCAAATCAGTTTGATAATTTTCCAAATATATCAATTAGTAGGTGGTTTCCAGGCAAATTTTGTATAATCCCGTTTTAGTAAAAAATATATTCTTTCACATGGTTGGTAATAAGAGCGTACATTTCATTTTGTTTGTGTGTGTGGGGCGTTTCCCACTATACTGTCATTTACCGTTAAACCTTTGCGTGTTGAAACATTGTACCGTTTCCCACCAGAATGGAAAATGTCTAAATCTGAAGAAGAAAACAAAACCGGATTAATATAATGAAACATGCAGCATCATTATTCATACGTGACACGTGCGCCCGCGTACGCCCGGTCGGTGTTTACGGAGACAGTCATGTGCGGGGAAGAAGACCTCCGAATGAATACCAGAGATTCCTGTAAGCTAATTTTATACAGTTGTCTTATGTATTTCATTGTCGGTAAATGTGAGGGGGGGGGGAATTGCCTCCCGCCTTCAGAGGCATTTTATACGGAACTCATTTATTTATTTTTGTCATCAAGGCCATGAATATTTTCGATCCACAATAGCATCAATGCTCCAGATTATTTTTTGCTAACAAAATTACTCTCTCTTTTCGTGCTGTGGTTACTACTTCAAATCAAAAACTTAAAGGGGTAGTTTAGTTTTGGTAAGGCTGAACTCTAGTAGCCAAAACCTGCACAGTAACATTATAAACTAATAGTTATAACTCCACCATGCTCGAAAGGTATACAAAATTACAAACGACTAAGTAAAAATCCTGTTATCATTCAAAAAGAGCCATTAAAACACAAGAGGGCGCTTTTTAAAAAGGCATTGGTTTCAACCATTTTTCATACAAAAGTATGCATGTGATGTTGTATTGATACAATGATTAAATAGTTAGATCATCAACAACTATTTAAAAAACGCTTTTGAACATTTTTGAAAAAGTGCAAGCATTTTTTTATTTTTTTCTAAAAATCATCTAATTATTTGGGCCCCAAATAATTATAAGATCAGATATATTTATTGATATTTCAGCCGTTTCTGGGTCGATTTTGACCAAATAAAGTTTATTCTGCCATTAAAATTGCATGTTCTCTCAAATTCGACACTCAGTTTTTCATTACCTCACAACAAAATTGTGATGTGCAGCGCCCTCTCTACCAAAACTAAACTACCCCTTTAAAGGGATCTAGTAACTTTGTTGACATGTGCAAAAAGTGATGAATGGTTGATGCAATGTATATTGTTGTTATCTCATATGTCCACAGGGTATTGTGTGAAAATTTCAAGTCAAATGCACATTGCATGGCCAAGTAATGAGCGAAAATGCAAAGTGATAGTCACTAACTCACTGCACTCACTTTGTACACGGTAAGAAAAACTCCGGGGGAGTTTTTCTTATCTGAATACTTTGATCGTACATATCTTTGTAACGAAAGGGAAATTTGAAAAACCGAAACCTGTCCCATGATTTTATTGGTAATACAAATACAACAAGGTATGAGGGAACCGCTAGAATTAAAATTTTATTTTGAGGATTTGGACAATGTTACTCAGTCTCTTTAACATTTGTACAGTGATGGATCAAGATTATAATTTAGAATTGATTGGCTGATTTATTTTAATTCACACAACATAATCAATGTGATCGAATTGCGTAGTGCAGCAAGATTTATTTCATTATGATACACGAGGTCGCTGCAAATGTGCACGCAATTATATGCTCATAACCCTATTGTTTCGCGATATCATTGTTTCTTTCGTACGATCAGAAGATTACGATCATTCCAGCAGATGATAACAGGTTTAATGTTATCTAATTGTGCATATACATGCATCCATTTTGAAATTTGCACAGTTTAAAATTGTCACACCGACAATTCTATACTAAAAAAACACAATATCTGTCTTTGTTTCTTTCGTACGATGTTACCTTACCTTACCGTACCGTCGTACTGTTCCAGCATAATGATAAACGGTTTAATCTCATCTAATTCACAATGCTATATTATGACAAGCCGCATCGGTTATTAGCCAATAATCAGTGGCATACATCCAAAGGTGGTAGTGGTAGTGGTGAGGGAGGGATGGGGGGGGGGGGGGGGGGGGGTAACATAATGGGGGCAGTTATTGGCATCCATTTCCATAAGGCAATAAGGGACATCGCCCCCATTACCAATGACACCCTACCAACAACCTCTAACCCCTTATTTACACCCTAATTAATGGATAAACTTTTAAACCCTCCCATAATGACGGTAATTTGTAGCAATGTCAAGTAATTATTATGAGGCACAGTCAGGTCAACCCAAATGGGGGTCGCGGAGTAGGGGAGGGGCGTGTTTCCCATGAAGGGGGGGGGGGTGACTCGACGAGAAAATAATATGACATAATGTAGTTTGTTATTTGGTCAACGTGGACTAGAATTCCATCCGCATGGGGCAATAATTGTAACCCTTTACCCCCTCTCTTTAGTCTTATCAACGCAACATCCCATATAATTACGATAATTCGTAGCGATGTCGAGGAATTATCGGCGCTCCAGAACTACGGTCCATCGAACGAGCGCGTAACGACCCCCAACGTAATTTCATTTTACGTCATTTACCCGCGCAGCTATCGGCCAATTTGCGCTAATTTAGTTGATATTGCTATTATATCGTTTGGTTGGGCGTAAAAAGTCCTTTGAAGACTCATGTTAATGCTGCATTCAGTACTAAATAGTATTTCATTGAACATGTTGAAAGGATGCCCGTCAAGTGAAGGGGTTGAGATTTTAATTATTGATTTTTAGTTTGGGAGGGGGGGGGGGGGGGGGGGGGGAGCGGGTGGGAGTGGGAGGGAGGCAACTATGTTATATTTATTCGTCTCAATGAAAATGTGAAGTAAAACAATGTGGTTCTTTTTTAGTCACCAGCTAATGCCAATGCATAAACCATGTAAACATTTTGGTTTTATTATCTAGCTTGTGTTCTTCTGCCTCCTCATACTTTCATCGAAATTATCCCCTCTCTCATCTCGCTGAGATCCGTCCCCTTTCCCTCCTTTCTCTTCTTTATTCAATCGCAAAATCTATATCATGTTATTCCCTGTACAATTCCCACCATAATATGGGGGAAGGGGACAAATATAATATATCGAAATGCAAGTACATAATAGTGTTTTAACGACACGACAATTTTGCTTTTAGGTTTATGTCTTTTCTGTTTGATTTTTTAAAGATTGGGTAAGGGCATGCATGGATTGAACTTTTGTATTACTAACAAGTAACAACCACGGTTAGGGTTGGGATTATTCTAACGTTTTACTTAGTGTTAGAAATCGACGTTGCTTTTGTTGTTGGTGGTGGTGTTGCAGTTGTTGTTGGACAGTTATTGTTGTTGTTTTTACTGCTGTTGCTATTGTTCTTGTTGTTGTCGCTGCTGTTTGAAATGAGTATAGCGGGGGGGGGGGGAAGACGTGAATGGAATCACATTTAATGTGATCATGATTAGGCAACACTGGGCTGGGCTTCCCCACCACCGTCATTTGAAAGCTCGCCCCAATCTCTTTCCCCCATTAAACCGATGTCATGTTCGACTCCGGCTACGCCACCGTTTACCTGTCAGCCGACTCGGTCCCGCCGCGTCGACCAGGTTCAACGAGCTCGTGAGACGCAGGAACTGGAACGCGAACGCAGCGGTCGACGTTGACCGCCCTCTGCGTTCCAATTATGAAACGATGCGGGATCGACGATGATATTGGCTTGTTTGTGAATTGCGAGTGTGTGCGTGTGTGTGTGTGTGTGTGTGTGTGGGTCGTCTTGCTAAAATAAAACTACGATAAAATAAGGAAAGGGAAAATCGTAAGGAAAAAAAGAGGGACTGATTTCACCTGCTATGTTTTATAACTATCAATATTGTTTTGTATTAAAACAAATTTGTACCTCCATTCATATTAGCAGCGAGAAGGAGAGAATGATAGATGATGAGACAAAGATGGAACTTACCACCCATACAGTATTTTCCATTGGTATAGACTGGAACGTTACGATGTTTTTGTTTTGTTATGCATGTTTTATGCACGATCGCTAAAATTGTTGTACCTACAATAAAACACTGCTAGGATGACATTACAAAGCACGCTTTTCTAGAAAAAGCTGCCCACTTTGTTTTGTAAAGGGGTCTCTGAATTGTTCAGGGGGTGATGCATTGCGCCATTTTGTATTTATTTATTTGTAATTTGTGTGTATTTTTGTATTTGTTTGTATTTGTTTGTTTGTTAGTTGTTGTTGTTTTTTGTTGTTGGGGGGGGGGGGGGGTGAATAATTTTCCCTGGTCTACTCTAAACCATAACTAATATTAGGAATATGAGGTATACTGTATAGAACACTCTTATACCTGCTGCTGGTATCGCTGTTGGACAATGCCATCCAGGTATTCACCGGTGAACGGCACTGGCTGGTTAGAAAGTTTGTCATAGCCAGGTTAGCCGTTAGTTCAGTCGCTTCCAATTTAATTATTATCAAGAGTTCCCGATTTCGGAAGCACTGCTTTACCTGGTCGATTCGCAAACATCTTACCATTCAGTAAACTATTTTAATGTTCCACATAGCTGCAGCTTTCTACCAAGGTGAAAGTCGATTTCAACCATCATTCCCCTAGTAATGATGTGGCCCCTCCGAATCTATCTCTGTTTTGCTTGAACGACAGTATGCCCCCCTCCCCTTCACTAGACCTTGCCCCCGTGTGTGTTACCCCCTCCCATATACACACTCACACATACAAACACGCACGCACACACAGACACGCGCAGACACTTTCTTAATGCCTTATGGAGTTTAAATTAAAACAAAAAAACGTTGATTTTCTCCTTTGTCCGAGTTCAACATAATTTAGCAGGATACCATATCTACAAAACATACCGTGAATTTAGCCTATAGGGATTATAATAATTTACTAGCGTGACTATTATTGTAAAAACGGAAATTATATTTATTACAATTAGAAATTCCTGTACAGAACTTTGTGGAGTTGTCCGAAATCTTGTCAGAGCGGGTAGCCAATTTGAATCTCCAATCGAAATTAATGGATTGTTCAACGGCAACAAACCGTCGTGTTCTTATTGACGGATTTTGATTTTATAATTATTTTGAGAGATTATAAAACCCTCTAGTATAATATTCAGATTGCTGTATTTAAAACGACGTTTGTCGGCAATGATTTTCCTTTTAAAATGAAGTCCTGTTTCGTGTGCTTTGGCTGTCAAGGGGTTAAAGTGATCCGTGAACTTTGTAAAGTTCAACCAAAATCACTAGGAACTTTCACACTTCTCTTGTTGTTTGGCTTATGATAACAGATTACAGAAGAATGAAATGGGTTTTTTTTCTTCAAATGTCTCCCTAATTATGTAGATATGCGATCGTAGTCAAGCGTATCCGAATTCGGATACTAGATCCTCAATATAATTATTATATCCTCAATGACATCGATGTACGGTAATAACTCCTTTTTTCACTAGGTAAACATTATTCCTTTTCTATGAAAATCCCATATATCATTCTCAAAAATCATACAATGATGACTGTTTTGAAGTTTTGAATGAAGTCTCAAATATCACTTTTGGGAAAAAATAATTGTATAACTTTAAAAGGGATCTAGTAACTTTGTTGACATGTGCAAAATGTGATAAATGGTTCATACAATGTATATTGTTGTTATATGATATGTCCACTGGGTGTTGTGTGAAAATGTCAAGTTAAATGGACGTTATATGGCCGAGTAATGAGCAAAAATGCAAAATGATATTCACTAACTCGTTGCACTCACTTTGTAAACGGTTTTCGCGGTCCAGTGGATAATTTAACATCTGAACACTTCAATCGTAAATATCTTATTACCGAAAGGGAAATTTGAAAAAGCGAAACCTGTCCCATGCATTTATTGTTAATACGAATACAACAAGGTATGAGGGAACCGCTAGAATTTCATTTGGATTTTGGAGATTTGGACAATGTTACTCAGTCCCTTTAATGGATCACTTTAAAGATTCAGTGATGAGCTGTTCTATGAGGGGATGACGTTTACCATCGATTTCATGGTTGTTCGCGTGACACGCGGCCATTCAGCGAGAAATTGAATTAGTCCTATCGCTGAGCGATCGGCCTGCGGGGCTGGTACCGCACCGCTGATAGATGGCGATATGAACAACACTTTCTCGTTTCTAGTTCTGTATGGCTAGTTGTCTTCCCCTTTCTCTCTCTCCCCTTCAAGGCTTCACCCATCCCACCATGGGCATCAGCAGGCGGGGGACGGGGGGGGGGGGGGCATCTCCACCCCCCGCCACATTTGAAAGTACAGGTGAATGCCATCCCCCCCTACATACAAATACACACTTGTTCATATTATGTATATATAATTATTATGTTATTTGTCATAACTTTGAAATGTGTGAACTGTGCGTCACGAGTGTTCGAATGGACAAATGTGCGTGCGGTATAAATGTAGAATTATTATTATTACTATCATTATTAGTATTAGTTTTATTATTATTACAATTTTACAATATGTATGTTTGAATCCATATATGTTTGAACTACATATTATCATGTACAATTTCTGTGTTAGGTATGCACCAAATTACACAATTTCAAGTTTTCAAAAAAAGGAAAAATAAAGAAAAGCAAATGCTCTCTACAGTGGGAGGGGGACACCCCTTCCAACACCCTCCCCCGCTCGGTCGCTTCGTTCTATCGCACTGTCCCCCGGCTCCCCCCCCCATACACACACACTTTTGAGAATCTGTTGATGCCCTTGCACCCCATCCCTATAACACCTCCTTGGTCCGTCTAGTTAGTATAGGGGCAAGCGCCCCTAATAAAACCATAGCAGGTCCCCCAATATTTTATAGAAAATCAGTAACAATCATCTAGACCTTTTTTTTTTAAATATACAAATACATAGAGCGTGCCCTAAATAATTCGCTTGTCCCCAAGCCCTACGGCTATATACGGCATTGCTCAAACCTGATTTGTTTTGTTCTATTAACTATACAAATGCAAATTATACATGTATAAGAACTTGCATTCTGATTCTGATTCTGATTAATTTTATTTTCAACATAATCGCATGATACAAACAAATTATAATTTGACTTGATATATAGTATACATTTATGGAGAGTATACACAGGTAGTAGGTTCATGGTATACATATCCAAAATATATTTGGAGTGTAAACTTCTCTTTCCAACTCGAACGAAGGCTACACTCCGTCCCCGACCCAGTGGCGTAGCATGGTCGGACGGATTGGGGGGGGGGGGGGGGGAGTCACCCGAATTATTAGGGGTCACTTGAATTATTGGAAGCACAACTTATGCATGTTCCCCCTGATTTCCCCCCTCTCTCTTTTTTTGTTTTGTATTGCTTTTGTTAAATTACTTAGGGGCATGTGCACCACGCCCCCCCCCCCCCCGCCCCTCCCTAATCGACGCCCTTGCCACGACCCCGTCCCGTCCCGGGGCCTGGTCGGTCGACGTGCGACGGACCGGTTCATTGTACCGCGACAGTGGGTGCCCCTGGACCCCTCGCTGTGTCGGTTAATTAAATTTTCGCCAAAGGAGGCCACGAAAAACGTTCCGAAATAAACAGGAATGGTTTGCGAACATGGAATCGGGCATTCCTGAATTGGCAGGGTGCATTGTTTTATGGTCGTATATAAATCTCGGGGCCGCTGCCCTTGCTTGTATTGATGGACATTTCAACGAGGCAAATGTGTAGTAAATAACCATTTTATTTTATTTATATGACAAGTAATAATAGCTTGAATACACAGGCCACATAATCGTTAGCTATGACAAAATGTGGTGAATTTATGTGGTCGTTTATACATTGAGCGTTGAATAGTGATGATTCAAGTTATAAACAATGTAAGTGTCAATATATTTTAGCATTTTTCTTGCGATATTTGAATGTGCCAATGTTGATCTTTATAGTAAAACTATTATTATTATATTGTTATCATGTTTATTTTTTTCATTATCACCATCATGACCATAATCGTCTTAATGATGACGATGATAAATGATGATGATAATCATCATCATCATCATCATCATCATCATCATCATCATCATCATCATCATCATCATCATGGTCATCGTCATCGTCATCGTCGTCATCGTCATCGTCATCATCATCATCATCATCATCATCATCATCATCGTCATCGTCATCGTCATCGTCATCATCATCATCATCATCATCACCATCATCATCATCATCATCATCGTCATCGTCATCGTCATCGTCATCATCATCATCGTCAACATGTACCTTCCTTCCCCCTTATCCATCATGTCTGTATTGATATTGCTAACTTTGTTTTCAATCTTTTAGTTCAGATATTGCCATTTCAATCATACTAGGCCAAATAAAAAAAAATATCCGTTACTTTTTATTTATGTCTTCGAATTCCCACGAATCTAAGCATTTCTTATTCCTCCAACTTATTTCCACGTTTTTCGTATACGTTCTTCTTTCCTCTTGTAAGTTCAGCCGAAGGGCTGACATCAATCCCTTAAAGGGATCTAGTAACTTTGTTGACATGTGCAAAAAGTGATGAATGGTTGATGCAATGTATATTGTTGTTATCTCATATGTCCACAGGGTATTGTGTGAAAATTTCAAGTCAAATGGACATTGTATGGCCAAGTAATGAGCGAAAATGCAAAGTGATATTCAGTAACTCACTGCACTCACTTTGTACACAGAAAAAAAACTCGCCCGGAGTTTTTCTTATCTGAATACTTCAATCATACATATCTTTGTAACGAAAGGGAAATTTGAAAAACCGAAACCTGTCCCATGATTTTATTGTTAATAACAAGGTATAAGGGAACCGCTAGAATTAGAATTTTATTTTGAGGATTTGGACAATGTTACTAAGTCCCTTTAATGTTATATTACGTCTTCTTTCTCGAGGAAGTTTTTAATCTGAAACAGTTCACGTTGTTGTTAGATGGGTATCAGCGTGCATATTGGGTTTCATCAGAGGATGGGGTGGGTATAGGAAATCCCCACCAACCAAATACACACACAGCTCGAGATGGATGAATAGAGGGTGACACAGCACAGCCCATAGTTAGTTCAAGTTCAAGTTTAGGTTCATTTTTTGTATTGATTTCAAACTTATACAACAAATAAAACCAAAGTATAATTGATGCATGGCGCAATCATATAAAAAATACATTGAAATAGGAAGACTATAACAAAGTAATACACGTACAGGCAGGTATGCAGTAGCCCCTCTTCCACATGTTCTAAATACAAAGTATACAGTTTTACACGTTTGAAGGGATAGTTGGGTATTGGTCAAACTTAAAGGGAACATTTATTGATTTTGAATTTAGATTCAGCTCATATTTCCATATTTCATACACAATCCATAACACGAATATTACAAGTATAAATGTTTCAAAACATTGTTACTAAGAAGTTATCATCAATGAAATAATGGTAATTCGTAAGCCCATTATGGCATCAAAAATCCCGCCGAAACCAGCTGAAATACTGTGACGTCATAGTGTGGGCGAGTTATCATTGGCGTTTCCCAGTACTGTCATTTGGCTTTAATGCCGTGGGCCATGGAGACCTCTGAAACATTTTAAAGTCCATTCCATGACAAATTCTAACAACAGGCATAAATAAATACAATTTGTGGTTTAATTGTATACGTCTCTACATAATATAGGGTTTGTGTTTGTGTGTTCGTTTGTGTGTTTGTTTGTGTATCTTTGGGTTTGTGTGTACCTGTGTCTGTATATCTGTTATTGTGTGTTTTTGTTTGTGTGTCTGTCTATCTTTTTGTGTGTGTGTTTGTTTGTTTGCGTGTGCTTGTCTATTTGTATGTGTGTTTGTTTGTGTGTATGTTTGTTTGTTTGTTTGCTTGTTTGTTTAATGTTACATCTTGGCATGCCAACAATTAAATATCCTATTTATATAATGTGTCCGGAAGTTCATTATTCTATTTTATAATGGATTTACAAGTGAGGCATAATACTACATGTATTTTGAAATATTCATCATCATCACTCTTTATTTTAGGTGGGTGGGTGGTGATTCAATATTTCCCGTGCGGAAATGATGAGAAATTTGTATTTATTTTGCTATTTATTTCTGGATATTTAGCAAAAATTTAGCACGTAGTATATAATATTATTCAAATAATTATTCATCGATCATACCAGAAATAAATAAAATCAATGTAACATAACGATATATATCATAATCTCTGGCAAAAAGTATAAATATGCATACGTGGTAAATTGGTCAACATCTTAACATGCTAAATGTACAGTATGTTGTCATGACAATGACATTAAACAAAATATGCTGTCAAGTTAAGGCGATATCGCGCCAACGTCAACTTCAAATAGTCGCACCATTTTGTAACAATATGTCATGATACAATTATTGCGTGAACATTGAAGGAACATTCGCTCATTCTGAAGGCCAAAATGTATCAAAATTACTTTATATAGCGTGGGGAATTGTTATACAAACAAAGTGTGACAATGTTCAGGTTTTACAGTACGTGGAATGTTATTGTATAACTGCGGTGCTAAATAAATCGTACTCTTATTTTTTTTACAAAAAGTTTCTTTTTGGCTTTGGACGTCTGATAGTGTGTTGCGTTCCTTTATAACACGGCTCTGGTAAATTCAGTAACGTGATTGGTTAAATCCTGTCACGTGACTATTCATTAAATTTCAACAAACATGCACGACCGTGCAAAACAGGGTGCAACCCCATGCATTACTCGTTTTCGTTGCGCAACTTTTTGCACGGCTATGACGTCACAATGCTTGTTTACATAGTTCTATCGGAGACAAACTTGCGAAAGTGATAAAAAAAAAGATGGAAAAAGCTTCGTT
>JBAMJV010000821.1:42500-62015 GCA_037951105.1 Echinarachnius parma
AAAGCAACCTAGATAATGTTATCTGGTCAACCTTATGGAAAGAGTCAAGTTCAACCTCTTTTATATCTATAGCGTAACGTATAGTTGGACAGGGAATAACCTATCCGAAACGTATCTAGAGATCAGTGGAGGCCATGCATCCGCCATATCCCGCGCCACACCGGTGCGTGCTATCTATTTGCGACTTCCCGCGCGCTCCTCGTTCACACCTCTAGCGGGGTGACGCTTCTTTCCGGCGAGATGTCGCCGCGAGTTTGCAGAAGCGTTCACGCCCTCTCGTGACCAAATTGAAAGTGACAGGCGAGCGGAAATTGAGAGAGGGGTAAAATTGGGGTTAGGGTTCTCGAGAGGGGGAAGTGGGGTTTGATATGATATCTCTTAGTCACGCCGTGTCCTCCGCAAACAAAAAAGCATATATATTTTATTTGGAATAATGTTGCATGGAGGAGAAACAAGATACACGCGGGGGTTCAGGTCGACTTAGCACCCGAAATGCGAAAATGTGGTTTTGAAAGGTTCTGAAAGGTTTTTGAAAACCACAAAGCAGCTCACCTAAATATAAGTGTCATCATAGGTTAATCGAACATAATGTAAGGGTACTCACTATAATAGATAACCCTCGAAATCTTCCCGTATGCCATTTATCTTAATGTTTTCATTATGTATTTTCTAACTTCATGAACTTCAAACAAAAGGCAATAAAGTGAAAGAAAATGTACAGGGATGAAAAGATTCCTTTCCCCTCTCCTCCTTATCCTCCTCCTCCCCCTTCTTCTCCTTCTCCTTCTTCTCCTTCTCCTCCTCCTCCTCCTCCTCCTCCTCCTCCTCCTCCTCCTCCTCCTCCTCCTCCTCCTCCTCCTCCTCCTCCTCCTCATCCCTCTCATCCTCCTCCCACCATCATCTTCATCACTATCATCTCCATCATCATCATCATCATCTTCATCATCACCATCATATTCATCATCATCATTATCATCATCATCCTCATTGTCCTCATCATCCTCATCATCCTCATCATCCTCAACATCATCATCAACATCCTCCTCCTCATCGTCAGCATCATCACCACCACCATCATCATCATCATCATCATCATCATCATTCTCCCTAATATATTCCCTTCTCGGTATGGTTATTGTCTTCCACCATCACCTCCTATCACCTCCTATATAGGCATCTTCATAATCCAAATGTCTCATCGGTCTTTCACATTCAAACGGCAGATTATGCAACAAAGAACGATGCTAATAATTTAAATTACCACCCTAATCCCGAAGAAGAACAAGATGAATGGAAGGGATAAGGGCAAGTGAGATTGGGGGAGGATTAAGACAATTATAAAGAGCGCCACCTTCTCCCTCCCCCCCCCCCCCCCCTTCACCTCTCCCCTACCTGCCCCCTTCTCGGAACGTAATTAATATTGTCCTTGTTTAGGTTCAAACGGCCAATTATTCAATCAAAACGATACTCGAGTACAATTCCCTAATGCAACCTTTATCCCGCCCCTCATTATTGGACCATCCTTGCCTGCTAACATGGCTAATGCGCCAATATTCATCGCCCAAATCTAATTAGTCGCCGAGCAAGGCGTCAAGAAATATTTCCATCCCAAAAGGCCGCAGGTCTACCACGCCAGGGTAATGGTGTAGTCTTCGGTTTCAGGCCCGGAATGCACTTCTTCACGATCTGTGTTAATCCAATCATCAACTCCTTGATGCGTGGTTTTCTTTTTATAAGAACATCAGCGTACATGTGTGCAAACTTGAAGCAAAAAAAAAAAAAAAAACACATGAGAATGCTATATACAGTATCTGAAAGAGTCAGTACTCAAGTATTGTTTTGTCATATTTTCATAATTAAACTTGAAATGTTGATATAGGTTTAATTCTTTCTACATGTCATACATGCGATGCAATTCAAAAGAATTCAATTTGTACAGTAGGGATTAACGTTTTGTTCATTTTACTAATCAATCAATCAATTAATCAATCAGTCGATCACCAATCAATCAATCAATCAATTGCCAATCAATTAATCAACCAATCAGTCAATCGATCACCAATCAATCATTCAATCAATCAATCAAGCGAGCGAGCGATCGATCGATCGATCACCAATCAATCAATCAACCAATCAAGCGAGCGAGCGATCGATCAATCAATCAATTGCCAATCCATCAATCAACCAATCAGTCAATCAACCAATCGATCACCAATCAATCAATCAATCGATCAATTGCCAATCCATCAATCAACCAATCAGTCAATCAACCAATCGATCACCAATCAATCAATCAATCAAGCGAGTGAACGATCGATCGATCGATCACCAATCAATCAATCGATCGATCGATCAATCAATCAATCAATCAATCAATCAATCAATCAAGCAATCAAGCAATCAAGCAATCAAGCAATCAAGCAATCAAGCAATCAAGCAATCAAGCAATCAGTCAATCAATCACCAATCAATCAATCAATCAGTCAGTCAATGGATCAATCAATCAATCAATCAATCAATCAATCAATCAATCAATCAATCAATCAATCAATCAATCAATCAATCAATCAATCAATCAATCAATCAATCAATCAATCAATCAATCACCAGTCAACCAATCAATCAATCAATCAATCAATCAATCAATCAATCAATCAATCAATCAATCAATCAATCAATCAATCAATCAATCAATCACCAGTCAACCAATCAATACAAACTTGATTGCTGTCTCGTTCATCTCACTATAACTATAAGGCAACTCATTTTGGCTTTGGGAATTATATCGCACCTTGAATTTTGAAAAGTAGCAGTTAATATCGGGTCTGATGATGCGATCTGTAAGACTATTCATAAACTTTGTTCAATTCTCGGCGCGAAAGTATACTGTGAGCGTTGCATCTGCCTGGAATTATTAGCAGGCGCAATTTATTACATGGTGCATATTATGAGCGGTGGCATTCGAAATTGTTGGTTGCTACTAGGTGGAAGTAGTCATTTGGACGAAGATTTTAACCTGTTAACGACCATTTGGTGTTGGTAATAATTATCACGGAGGTATTGGTATTACACACATGTACATAGACGCCAGCTCCAACCTTGTTATACGTACCTATAATCGGTATAATACGTCTTATTGGATATTGTTTTCTTTATGATATTTGGCTGGCTGGCTGGATTTTTTTTTTTTAAGCGGATGCTTAACGGTAAGTACGAATTATTTTCCGTTTATTTAATTTTCTGCTGTTTTCTTCACTTATCTGCCATTAAGCTCCACATTTAACTTTTGTTTCTAGTTGCCCTTCGGGCCACCCAAATGATCTGGAAAGTTCAAATTGTTGGTTGCCCAAAAAAAAAAAAAAAAAAAAAAGAAAAACAAGAACAATTATGTTTGAGTTAAAAAAAAAAAACATGTTTTCTGTAACAGATTTCAATAAATGTTGTACGTGTTGCCTGCACAGTATACATGTATAAATAGCCAAAATATTATATATATTTATATACAAAAATTATGGTGGCCCGACATCAAATTGTGGTGACCACACGCCACCTGGCCACTGCTAATGCCGACAGAAGTCTTTATCTGATGATAATTAATTGCAAAATTGTTTTAAGTTGTAGCAAGTAGTGGTAAAGTAATGTTATGTTAAATATAATTATTTCTCTATCTCTATCCGCCAATGATATGTATGATGTATTTCCACGTTATCACATGATAATTATAGCTATATTGATTATTCAGTTTTGTCCATACACTTCATATTTCTTTGCTAAGTTGAACTCTATTGAATTAATCCGCTTTTAATACGAAATTCAGTCTCTATGCTAAAATTAAAGAAATGTCCGTCACATACTGATTTTGCATGTACTATTAATTGATTTTTAATACAGATTAAGGTGTTGCGATTAAACGCAAGTTAGAAAATGTGCCTTAAAACGCCAATCTAATTGGCTCAAATGCGTGTATTTTCTTACTTGATAATCATAAGCCTGTTTAGCCGTTACATTCATGTAATTCTCTTGTTACATTTTTGTATGTTACTAATTTGGTTTAGTGGGTACGTTTTCTTATATCATTTAGAGGTGGTAGGTACATTCGCACAATTAATTGTATGTATTTATTATGTCAACAAAATCTCCTGATATAATAGACTTTGGTCGTTAATTTTGGTAATATCAATCTTCATATTAAGTGGTTTCTGAAGCAGTAGTTGAAAGAAAAAAAATTGTTTCATATTTGTTCTTTATCTCATTTATTCCCGTAAATGCTGTATTTTCATGGTAGCGAATAAGTAGTAGTTTAAATTGGAATTGTCTTTATTTATTGTCAATTCGTCTTTCTCTGATATGTTTAATTGTGAATCTTGTTAATGAATGTGAACACATAGATGTGTCTTTATTACGATTAATTTTTCCGCTTAAAAGGGCATTGTGTCTTCTTGTGAAAGTGTTTGATCATAATTATGTGCTAGATAATTGTGCTTTGTAGTTACATGTTGATAAAAGTTTGGACTAAATCTGAATAATTGAAAATTAGCACCAACAAAATAGGATTCGCCGGGAATCGAACCCGAGACCTCCGCATTGCTAGTCCGGTGCTCAACCATCGAGCCACAATGAGCCTTGAATGAGGGACGTTCCCATGAAACTCTTTTCATTGCTGGAATAGTCAGAATTGATATAAACCGGGCACTAAAACCAAGGATAATTCAAAATGCGCGGGATCACATGAAGTGATACAGCTTTTGAATTGAATTATAACATAAAGGAAACTGACTAGAAATATTATTATAAATGATTGAAAATGAGCAAAGAATAATAGTCCTCGCCTATTGCTTTCATCAGCTTCACTAGATCCTTCAATTAGTCCGTTAAAGGGGTAGTACAGTTTTGGTAAGGCTGAACTTTAGTAACCAAAACCTGCACAGTAACATTACAAACTAATAGTTATAACTCCACCATGCTCGAAAGGTATACAAAATTACAAACGAGTAAGTAAAAAGCTTGTTATCATTCAAAAAGAGCCATTAAAACACAAGAGGGCGCTCTCTAAAAAGGCATTGGTTTCAACCATTTTCCATACAAAATTATGCATGTGATGTTTTGTTGAAATAATGATTAAATAGAGAGATCATCAACAACTATTTCAAAACCGCTTTTGAAATTTTTTGAAATTTTTTTTTTTAAATCATCGAATTTATTACGATCGGATTGTTTATTGATATTTCAGCCATTTCTGAACCGATTTAGACCAAATAAAGTTTATTCTGCCATTAAAATTGCATGTTCTTTCAAATTCGACACTTAGTTTTTCATTACCTCACAAAAAAATTGTGTTGTGCAGCGCCCTCTCTACCAAAACTGAACTACCCCTTTAAACGTTAGATGCGTGTTCTTGTGATAATGTTTGATATCTATTATATATTATTGTTGTTTGTATTTAAACATATAATATTCAAGTTTGGACTAAATCTGAATAAACGATATATAATTGTAGGGAATTCCCTTCTCTATAACAATCTGATGCTAAATTGTCAGATAATACTTGTTCCTGATTTGGGGAATATTCATACAATTTTGTGCTCGAACAAGGTTCCCAAACTTTAGACATGATTATTCGAAGTAAAAACAAATTGACCTAGCGCGCTTCTCTTTCTCAAGAAGAAACCCTGAACATCGAATGAAGGACATTCTTCTTTTTTGTTTCATCCTCCGTCGGTCTTGTCAATTTACTCACAATATGGTCACCTGGATGCACTTTCAACAAGTCACAACAATATTGATTTGTTCCATCTTTCTCGTCATTATACGTACTATACCTCGTTAACCTCTGGAGGTCAGCGCATTGAACTTTGAAACTGAAGGGAGCCCGGGTGAAAATGTCTCAAACGAAAACAAAACAACAAAAAACCCGCTCGCTTTTCAATCTTAAACGCTACTTCTTCTAGTATAGTGTGATGGCGTTTTTTCGGTGGCCAATATTTTGTCACCTCCCTGTTGTAATATAATAAACGAAAAATGGAGCTATGACCAGTCACTTGAAGACACCGTACATTATAGAGTTGAAGGAACGGATAATGTTGATTTGACCAGCCGCGCCGCACTGTGATTTAGAACTTGGTATTCCATCAAAATAATATAAACGGGAGAGAGACCCGAGAGAGAGGGTGAGGAGATTATTTCGAGGGGGGAACAGTTTGAAGCACCATACGGCGAGGGCTGATTAGGCCGAGCCGCGCGGCCCAGTGTCGGCCTAGCCAACCGCTACCACACGCTGTGCGGCGCGCTGGGATAGGCGGGTTGTTTTTCTAGTCGGTGTTCGCCCGTCTACGTCGACCGTTTGGGGGCAGTCTATTTCAGTGATGCGGTGCCGCACCGCCAGCCCTACCCCGCCAATATTATAGTACGTTATTTGTGGGGATAGTATAGGCAGACAGCTAGCATGATGACAGTGTACCGGAGTGGGGGGAATCACCATCACTTTCACCGCGAGGTATCGTTGCGGATGGTTGCATGCTTGCCTGCGAGCTCCAGTGGACCAATATCCATCCAAGTCACACATGCATTCATTCTTAGCGAGTACGACAGTTCATAAGTTGTATACTTACTACTACTAGTACCATTTTGATTATATGGACATAAGTTTCATCAATTCAAGTTAATAGAGTTGTGGTTTAACTTTTGCCTGTCTGGTACTGAATTTGAGATTTGGACTTCAGCGCAGTTTGTGGATTTTATAGTTTGCTACGAATCAGTGAGGTGAGATAATTATTAATTTGGGGATGATTCGATACTTTTTCCTGGAATCATCATTATCATCTTACTAGATAATTAATTAGGTCAACTTCATATCCTTCATGATCTTTATTATCTTTGTCATCTTATTCTTCTTCTTATTCTTCTTCTTCTTTTTCTTCTTCTTCTTCCTATTCTTCTTCCAATTCTTCTTCTTCTTTTTCTTCTTCTTCCAATTCTTCTTCTTCTGTATTGACATTCACACTATTTCTTTTATGTTTATTTGAACGTCGTTTTATTCGTATTTCTCACTTTTGAAACATTGTAAAATAATTATTATTTCATGCGTTATTAACAAATGTGTGTAAATTGTGTAACTTCAGTATTGCAATAGCCATTAAATAACCATACACTGGTTACAAACTCACAATAACATATTTATTAAACCGCCATCACATATAAATATAATGTTTCTTATTTTTCTTCTTTCTATTATTATGTCCATGCTAATTGTTCTTGTTATCCAAAATGTATTCTTCACATCGACATCGTTCAGGAAACAAAAACTATCCAATGGTGTCGGTGGGTGTCCACCAATAAACGTATTGTTAGTTAGCATTTATAGTGTTATAACGCCCTGTATTTACGTAGTGTAGCTTGGGATAGAATGCTCCCTAGGGAGATGAGAATGTTGCGCAAGATAATGTGCGGGGTTGAACTGTATACCTTGACGACCAATGATGCATATTGATAATAATGCGCCTCTGAATAGGGTCCTAAATACTGGTGGTCTGTACATCATAACAAATATTGTATTATTACTCACTGCATTGGTGGTGTGTATGTATTGGAACACATCCTTGTATTGGAACTCACCCCAAGATAATGTAGAACATTACTGCTCCATATGATTTTAACAACGCCGTGTGCCCATAATATAATTACTGTTATAATTATGATGTTCTATTCAGTTTAGTTCATGTTTTAATTTCCAACAGCTTGTTTTATCTAGGCCATTGTACAAACCAGATAATTATACAGTTTATTCTGCGTAACAAACAAACTACCTATTCAAAGCACAATCAAAACAAAAAAATAATACACTAAATGGCATTTGTCGAAATAGAGAAATCCACTAAAACAAGTTTACATGTGCTTCGAAACCCTACATGCCAGAACGTCTGTAACTCTTCATTCGTAGAGAGTCAAATCGAACCAATTTATTTTTCTCGGTGAATGGCGACACTTTCAGATTTCACGCTGCGAATGGAAATGTCATATTAGCTCCAATTGTTCTGAAAGATTTCAGATTCTCTATGATTTTTTTTGTAAACTTATGATTATATTATTACCTTATAGTGCACATGCCACTTATGGCTGCTAATCATGAGGGTTGTGCATTATCATTATTATGTGTTTATTACATTCATGGAGAAAACATTTGTTTTATTTATTTGTATTATTGTTCCAATGTATTGAACGTTTTTTTTCTTCTTTTTTCTAATCATTTGTCACGATCTTCTGGTTGTTGTATTTTGGTTTCACTTTTAGAAGAGAAAACATAATAATTGTTGAACTCTTGCACATATTGTGATATAATATTTATGTAATGTCATTTATATCTACGATACCAATTTATTTAAGAACGGTTTTTAAATTTTAAAATGCAACGTCAGGTTCCCGTGGTCAATGTGATATACTATATACATCAACATCATCTTGGATCTCTAGTAATATTGTCAAAACCCACAAAACTTACTCAGAACTCTAGTGGTCAATCTCTCATACCTTGTTATAATTATTTCGTGTAACCAGGTTATGTTTGTTTTTTCGAATTTCCCTTTCTTTAACAAAATATTTACGATTGCAGTGTTCGGATTTGTAATTATCCTATGGAAAGTTATTACTGTGTACAAAGTCAGTGCAATGAGTTTGCGAATATCACTTTGCATTTTCGCTCATTCCTCGGCCATTATTATTATCCATTTAACGTAAATTGTTCACACATTTCTAAGTGGACATATCAGATCACCAAAATATGCATTGTATTAAACATTCAACACTTGTTACACAAGTCAACAAAGTTACTAGATTACTTTGAAATAATGATATCAGTTTAATAACTCAGATTTCAAACCAACACATCATCTTAGCTTCGTTAACCCTCGTTTTTACAATTAATAGGAATACTCACGGTTATTTGATACAGTATATAACGCTATTCTCCAAAGAACTATAAGTGTCATGAAATAAAACCACAGTCAACATTATACATTCTGCAAGCATTATTGCACATAAAGTGCACATTTTACACGCCACTTTGATTCCATCAGCCAGTCGCTGTAAGCATAATAATATTATTTACACATAATGCTTGCAGTTCTTCAATTCCATGTTCATGTTCATGTTCATGGCATAAACATGTACTTAGCCTGTTATTGACTTGATACAGCCTAGAAGATTGTCTCTATATTTACAGTAAGTGTGATACTTAACAATAATAGGTGAAACCTATCCGGGAATCGGTGAGCGTGATAATAGGCCTGTTCCACTCGGAATCCCGACTCGTAAATGCGTTGCATCCTCTGATACCGCCATATTAGTATTGCCGTGGCTAGTACAATCCATGGTATTGCCTCCTTCTTTCAGTCCTGATTGATTGATTGATTGATTGATCCATTTAATTTCAATTTTAGTGAATACAAAAAATAGGTTATATATAAACCTTTAATAATAATGATAATATACTCGATTTATATAGGGCCTAATACGATTGATAATCATCTCTAAGCGCTTTACAATTTTAATATTACCCCCGGTCATAGGATACAATGCAAACCAGCACACATTGTGTGCACCATCTCCACTCCCTGGGGAGCATTCCTTCCAAGCGGCTCATGGGCATTGAGAAGATCCTTCACATATATAGGCTTTCACCTCCTACCACATCCCCATTTATACACCTGGGTAGAGAGCAGCAATTGTGGATAAATTGTCTTGCCGAAGGACAAAGGCAGTGGGCAGGGTTCGAACTCGGGATCTCATGATTGGAAAACGCGCACTCTACCAATCTTGCCACACCACATCTTTACAATGTACAAATACAAATCTTTCAGTCCTTCATTGATTGATTGATCCATTAAATTTTAAATTCAGTAAACAAGAAAAATAGGTTATAATCCTTTACAATGTACATATGAAAATCAACTTAAATAGTTATGTGAACAAAGTATAAATAACAAAAATACAAATAGTGGGGAAATTAAATAGGGTGTATCTGTCAGTAAAAGCCTACTATAATATGTAGCTTGACAAGCTGGTACACCCATTACAAAGAATCACCAACATTATAATGATTGATTTCAGATAGCTGACGGTTACATATAAATTAGAATTGAATTTAACTTAAACATACTGGGAGAGTAGATGGTGCTTTTACTTATTTTTAAAGGAATTTCCAAATTGAGTATTGTGTATCAAGTGGGTAATGAACGCCACAATAGGACCAACGAACCGAATATATTTTTAAAAAAGAGAGTGAGATGTGACCTTTGACCCTCGACCCTGGAAATTCTTGACTGGATGCTAATCAACCGATCCATTAACTTTATACTTATTCTTTCTCTTAAAAGTACAATCTAGACTTCAATCATATACCAATTTTATTGTAATTTTCTGGGAATGATATGTGATATTTTCATAGAACAATAATAATGTTTATCTAGTGAAAACAGAGAAAATCAATGTCTGATTGTATCCTAGGTGGTTCGAATTCGGATACTATGGACGAGTGAGTATCAGAATTAGGATATTATTGACTACGGTCAAAAACGTCTATAGACGCTTTCAAATTCAATCTTAAATATCTCCATAATTAGGGAGAAATTTGAAAAATAAAAAACCCAGTTCATTCTTCTTTTACCATATATATAAGCCAAACAACAAGGTACAAGAGAAGTGTGAAAGCTCTAAGTAATTTTGGTTGAATTAATGGATCACTTTAACGATACAAATCCAGATAATATGGGAAATGTATTTATTTCATGTACAGTATTTGTTGTACTTGAATTGATTTTTATAGTGAATTTAGGGGAATCAATCTAGGATTACCCGAGAAGGTGTTAATGCGATTATTCCTCTCGGAAGCCCGAGCCGAAAATCTTTCGCATCCTAAATCATTGATCCCCGGGAAATATTCCTGGTAAGAGTGAGGTGTTACAGACGTGGATCCGTTGCCATGGTAGTTAGATCCATTCTAAGCAGGCCCAAATATACACGGGGGTGACGGGCGATAGCTGCATCGTTACATTACAAGTACATGCATAATTACGACAAATAACTCCGCGCAGTATACATTTCTTAAAATTATTCTCACTTTTACATTTATGCAAACACAACACAATAATGATTTATTTTGGTACCGTTTTGCGATATCAAATAGATACACAACAGTTTGCAAAGGGTTGTGTAATTCATAAACAAAGCAATTAATTACCACCACTTACCATGGAACCATTATTATTTCATGGCTCCGTACGCGCCAAGCATTTGCGAGTGCGCTAATTTTATTCATGCGTACGTTTGGAGACAATAGAATCCCGGACGATTCGTTCGCTCTGGACAGAAAGCATTCTTTAGAATGGTGATGCGTTTTCCAATTATATATTTTTTCTGGAAACATATTTTTCTGAACTTGTTGATGGAATGGACTACTAAAGATGTTACCTTTCATAAATCATTTATATAAGAATATTATTTTTGGGTGGTGGTACGATCCTATTGTAATTCCGATGTACTTAAACTGTATGTTATTGTATTGTCTATACTAAGTGAAAATTATAAGAAGCAGTCGAAATCCATCTGTGAGTGTGTGTTCTTCACATCAACGGTATACCAGTACGGAGACAGGTACTCCAGCAATATAACTGCTATAGCGCCATCTCTTGCCGTATACAATCGGCACAATCATCCAATTATGTGCGTACAGTGAAACCTCGTTATACAGAACTCTGATAAAACCATAATAACGTGCACCTTTCTAACCAGTATCAGTATCACTAATGTAATGTTGCTGTCCAAGCCGTTTATATCCTTTGTTTGTTTATCCTGTTATAACAAGGTAATTATCATGGGCCCAACCAAGGTCCATTTATAAACCCCTCACAAAACGTTCCGCAATTCAAGTTTGTGCGTTGATATCTATTTTGTTAGGAAATGATCCTACTCGAATTTGATATAATTGACAAGCCTGTTATTCCCCTTTACATCGATGCCTCATTTGTAATGATTATGTAATTATGGAGCGTGCAGTAGACCTGAATATGTAGCCGTGTCAAAAGCGAAATGTCGCAAAATACAACTTTATTGTCAACGTGAAAAATCTTCATTTTGTTTGGAGATTTACTGTACGTGTGCTTTGAATGGTCACACAATAACAATGCAATTTGCAACATTTCAATCTTGATTTGGCCTCATAATCAATGTAGGTGTAATACACATTCCATTATCACATTACTATTATAAATGGGGTATCATGTAAAGAGGAATACACAGGCTTTACAATTATATCAAATTCATGTAAGATGATAAATTATAGGGACAGGAGAGTTATTAACGCTGAAACTTCGATTGCGGAACTTTTTGGTGAGGGGTTTATAATAACGAGGTTCACAGACTGTACTGTGGCCTAAATCGACCATATACACTCACACTCACAGGGTTAATGTATGCACCCCTGAGAAGCGAATGAACTATATTTCTACCATGACACGTACACTTTTCACTTACACCCCCATCTGGCTTCGGTTAATGTACTAATATGACAGTGGAAATTTCCGAAAATGGGTCAAAATGACGCGGCCCAACAGATTTAGAACGTCAATTGATAGTGCTGGTACTACGCGCTCAATTACCCAGTCATCTGGTGATGAGCCGCGCCAGCAGTTCCGGGTGACGCGGCCAATAGCGCTCCGCTCTCCCACGATAGAATGTGTCAGTTTTTAAAGGAGGGTGTATAGTAATTTGTTGTCTGAATTTGGTGCGGGGAAAGTTTAAGTTGGTTTATTCGAGAACACTTTGAGTTATTATTGAAATGGCTTTGTGCGAGTCTCATTTTTGTAAGCGTAACATCAATCATTATATTTTAATTTGGAATGTGTTCTCTTTAATATTGATATCAGGATTGGTCAACTAAATTACACATACACACACACTACATTAAAACAGCAGTATACATTCCTCCTCGTATCTGGTTTGCTTTGATTCGGTTCAATTCAAGTTGAGAAAAGCTTGGAAAAGTTTGTAGTCGCTAATATAATAATATCGACGTGAACAATCATTTAGCAATAATACAACCCATTAGGTGCTGCTGATTAATGTACACCATAGGAATTTGCACGTAATTGATATAGGGAGTAATACAGTATATTTCGTGCGTTATGATTGAAATACACATGTGACATTAACGCGCTTTGATTGGACGGATGCGGCCGATCATGCCATTTTGGGAGAGGCAGGGGCGAAATCAGGTTAAAGTCAGGTAGGAGAGAAACGGGGGAGGGGGGGGGGGGGCAAGTTCTCCTCATCTAGGGAAGATGGGAGGTCGCGCAACCTAGTTGCCCCTAACACGAATGTTGTTAGGCAATGCTAGACATTAACCTTTTTTGCCTTGTGGCCCAGTCGGGCAAGGAAAAACAAGATTGTTCAACTTTGAGTGGCCCGAAACCTAAATCTGGAGGCCACAAACAAAGAAAAACATAACAAAATTCTGTTAAATTTGGTTGCCCGAACGGGCCAGTAGAATTTAGGATCAACAAAATATGGTGGCCCGGAGCTAATTTGTAGTGGCCCCGGGCCAGCGGGCCTATGCTAATTTTAGGTATTCATGATATATAAAGTTTAGTTGCAAAGAGAGAACATGCATGTGCGCGTTAGAGGATTCCGATAGGAAGGGGGACAACTGTACCCCATTTTGCCTCCCCACAATTCCTTTGCTACGCCATTATTAGGGAGAATCATCAAGCCCTTGCTTCAACATGACAACCCACTTTGTCACTTCTGTTCTTCGTCCTTTTTCTCACAGATCCCGCGGACACCTGCTCCACCCTTGAACCCCTGATCGACTCTGACACCTCGACTTCCCCCTCGACGTCACCCGACATCGGAAGAGACGCGATTGTAGGAGGAACCGCAGAGGTCCGCAACCATCATCAATTGACGGAGTTTCCAAGAAGCCGCCACTACCGTCATCCGCCGAGCAGTCACGAAGAGCAACCGGGAGACGCGGCGGGGATAAAGGGCAGCAAAGGGCACCCAACAGCGGCAACAGCAGCAGCAGCATCGGTAGACGTCTCGCAAAACGTATCTTGTGTGGATCGCGGTGCTTTGTGCTCATCCTCTTTGCAGCAACATAGCTCGATCTCGACATATCAGAGATCCAGTGGAAACGATTCACGGGCCTTGAGTGATTTTTGTTCCAGGGACCGAGTAGAGGCAGTTCTACCAGTACTTGATAGGCATACGACTGTGGACAATTACTGGCTTGGTGGCAGAAAGATGACCAACGAGAGTCTTAAACTGCTCCAACGTGAAGCATCAGGGGATGCGATGATAAAGGACCACCACATGCCGAACTCTATGCACGGGACTGCCGCAGCGAACATGAACGCGCAGTTGCACATCCACAACGCGGTGAACGCGGTACGCGCTGCGCATGTGGGCGTCGCCATGGAAGAAGCGCACCGCCGCCTCACCGCCATGCAGTCGCCGACGGCTTCCAGCCCCGGCGCGGGCGTCAAGGCCGACATCAGCGATCACGACTCGCCGGAGGGAGCGCTGGGCTCCTTGGGCGGAGGCGACGACGCGGCGGCGAAGCGGAAGAAGCGACGCAACCGGACGACGTTCACGAGCTTCCAGCTGGAGGAGATGGAGAAGGTCTTCCAGAAGACGCACTACCCGGACGTCTACTGCAGGGAACAACTGGCGCTGCGCTGCGACCTCACGGAAGCACGTGTGCAGGTACGTGTTGTTTGTTTGATTTGTGTTGTGTGTCTGTTTAATAATGATGACAATAATGATAACAATAATAACGTTTATTTACCATGGGTGCCTCTTCAGTGATGTACACTGCTCTTCCAGCGGCCCTGCATAACATAAATGTTAATACCACCCTACTTCACTGTATGTATGCCGAGCGCCTGGCTAGAAAGCATTAGGTACCATTTGTACTATAGTGGTCTTTGGTATTTGACCCGGCCAGGGTTCGAACCCACGACCTCCCGTTCTGCCCGTGCATGATAGGGACGCTCTACCACTGAGCCATATGCCCTGTTTGATTTATTCTAAATTCTAAAGTACAAATTGGTTGTCCGCCGTCTTGATGTTTCTACAGACGGTAAAAAGTTCGTGTCTAAAAAGTAGAATGACAAACTTTAGCACTTCTCTTTTGTTATTGTTTTTGTTTTCAATACAAGTTCAACTATCCCATTGTTTTAAAAAAATGTTAAGAACTTGAAACGAAAACATTGTTATGGGTTGAAAGAGCATTGTTTTTAGTCGTCAGAAAAAGCATTTGGGTAATGCGTCCCTTTCAATAAATTGTAACAGTTTGAGGAAACATAATTTAACTATTACTGTAGATCATTCAAAACCCGTCACCTTTTAATACACGTAAAACCCCTGAACGGGTTCGGCTTTTACAAAGGACGTGTCCGCGAACAAAATGGCAGTTGTCATCGACCATTAGCTTGACCAGTGGTCAGTGGTCAGTGGGCATACGAAGAAACATCACAAAGGAAACACAAAACTTTAATCCAGCGCTTTAAACGTCTCGAGGGGAGAATAGTAAAAACTAATGTGGCTTGATGTTCTTCCGCGGCGACAACATTCCAATGTTAAAGGCCAAGTTGAGTTTTGGTAATTTCCAAAGTGCCCCCCCAACATCGATTGTAACGGATTTGGTTGATTTCAATTCCATATGAAAGATCATCGAAAAAAACATGGGAAATAATAATAATTTCCATTCAAATGCTCTAATTGTTGTGAAATTTGCTTTCAAAATATCATATAAAAGTGGTTGACGCCCGGGTATCACTTTTTAGAACCGCTAGTGCGAGGCACTAGCGTTCTATGTTCTCCTAATAAAAGACTGAAACCAAATATTTGTGTGCACGCTAATTGTGCTTAAAACTATACATATGATACGGTACTTACCAGCAATTTACTCTCCAATATGTGATCCAACTACCGGGTGGATTCAGATTATGATTTTTCCTTCCATTCCGCAAAAAATCAGTGATATATGCGCCTCATGGACCAGTCTCTCCGTGTGTTAGCGCGACTGTGAAAGAAAGGCGAACAAATGCGAATGGGGCTTGCGAGTTGCGTCAACGGCAGTGTTGGAGTCATACTTCTATGGTTGCGATACATAATATACACGTACTACTGTATAGAGAGTTCAGTGGTATTACCGCACACAGTGACTGCACTACAGTCCCGTATTACCGCACACTGCACTATACAGTCCCGTATTAGGACCTACAACGCTAGTGCTTCGCGCCGAGTTAATTTGACACTTCGAGTTGTAACGGCTCTTTTGAATGATAACAGGGGTTTTACTTTGTCGTTTTGTAATTGTGTATACTTTTCGAGCATGGTGAAGTTATAACTATTAGTTTGTATCGTAATCGTGCAGGTTTTGGTTACTAAAGTTAAGTTTGACCAATACTCAACTATCCTTTAACTCCAATGTTCAATGATGCTGTACATAAGTAATGGTATGTTATGTATGTAGCCTTTCCCCGCTGTTCGCACATGTGTTAGCACCGTAAATCTAGCGGCAAGGCCGCCCGTCCGTCCCGGTCGCCCTGCTGATGGACGGAGGAAGGGGTGGGGAGGAGGGAGAAGGGAGAGGGATGGCTGGGGGGGGGGGGGGGGGGAAGGGGGTGGAAGTTACCTATATCACACTGCTACAATATATTCCATTCTTGATTTAATACTATTGCTGATACTTAAACAAACAAAAAAGATCATGTCCACCGTTTGCAAGCCCAAATTCAAAGGTTGCGAGATTATCGTTGCATAATTATGAAAGTAAATGCAACGAGAGCTTGGAACCTCCTTTTTATGGAGTTATATTGATTTTAACATCCGTTATAGGCCACATTTAGCACCGATCCTCATAATAATTATGTTGATTGTTGGCCCATTTTTTGGCAAATCAAACACCTCATCTAATTTCAAATCATTATTCAGGGGGCTGTTTCACAAAGATCCTAAGTTGAACGTAACGCTAAGTTGGACTTGACAATAATGGAAAGCCATGTGTTGCCTTAGTTAGAATATGATATTTTCAAAATCAAAAAGGGAAGAATATTAGACTTTTCATAAATGTTGCATCAAGAACATGAATTCTCCCTGATAATAGAAAATATTAATGATTTGAATCAACATTTGATGTCTTTGGAAAAGGAATTTTAAAACAATTTTCAAAGAAACTAATCGCATTCCATACTTTTTAAGTCCATAGAATGTCCGGATTTTTAATTATCCACTGGAAAGTTATACATGTGTACAAAGTCAGTGCAATGAGTTAGCGAATATGACTTTGCATTTTAGCTAATATTACTCGGCCATATAACATCCATTTAACGTGAATCACAAATATTTACATTTTATCAACCATTCATTACTTTTTGCACATGACAGCAATGTTACTAGAACCCTTTTGTTACCTTCGATGCAAATGTGTGCATTTAAGGGGTCTAGTAACTTTGTTGACATGTGCAAAAATTGATGAATGATTGATACAATGTATATTGTTGGTATCCGATAATTCCATTGGGTATAGTGTAAACATTTCAAGTTAAATATAGACGTTATGTGGCCGAGTAATGAGCAAAAATGCAAAGTGATATTCACTTACTCAAATTGCACTGACTTTGCGCACGGTTACCATTATCCAGTGGATAGTTTAAAGGGAGAGATCCACTTTTGCAAGCCAAAATTCAAAAGTTGCGAGGTTATTGTCTTATATGAAAGGAAATGTCATTTAATAGCATGCCTGAAAAAATTAGGGCTTGAAATCTCTTTTTCGTGGAGTTATAGACCTAAAACTGAATAAACTGAGGGACGTCGGTTAATTATGTACATACGTATTTTTGGCCGGTGAGTAAGTTCGTACATAGATTTCACGGAATGCCAGATCGGTATGCATGACCCCTAAGTGACCCCCGCTAGCTACGTGAGCCGCGCATAAGTACTAATTAGTGTGAGCGTTTACCAAGCAAAATACCCAAACTTCGCTTAAACTGACTACATGTAATTATATATTCTTTCTTTTTGAGATCCTTTTCCGTGACATACGTTAACAAATGTCGGCTTCACAATACCTTTACGAGAATTAGTACTATATTGTTGTAATATTATGCTAAATCAGTTGAACTCCTTTATTGACCGATATATAGTTTAAATGGAGGGACGCATTCGTTTTTCATTCGTAGAATCCAAATTAGAGGGCTGTTCGCTCTGATTTTTTGTTTGCGTGTTACATTGATCCCCATCCGTCAACTGAAAGCTGTTCAGACGTTTTGTAAAAGTGGATCTGTCCCTTTAACATCTGAACACTTCAATCGTAAATTTCTTTTTAAAGAAAGGGAAATTCGAACAACCAAAACCTGGCCCATGCTTATATTGTTAAATAAGGGAACCACTAGAAATGGAATTCCGATTGGATGTTGAGGATTTGGACAATGTTACTAGACCCCTTTAAGTCTAGATTCTCTTTCATTCCCCTGTTACCCCATTACCCTAAATAATCCAGTGGTATAGTAAAGGGGACAGGGGGTATTTGCCCCCCACCCCCCCCCCCCCCCCCACCCCCTCCCCTTTCGCATCTGTGTGAAAGCATAATATAAATCAAACGATTCGTTTTGAAATTTGACATAATATAATAGCTTGCAATCCATATTATAGTATTCGTGTTCTGACTCATATTATAATTTAGCTCTGAGTCCCAGATATGTTTTTGGCCCAATTTTCGTCACATCAGTTTAATGCCGTTAAATCCCGCGCGATTTCGGGATCAATCCTACTTTCGGGAAAGAAAAAAAAGAAATAGGTCATGAATTATCGGGTTCCAATTTTTCGAAATGAAAAGTGACAAAAAGCGAAACCTTCTCCCTCTTACATGCAGGGCCGGGATAGATTCGAGAATGTGCATATAGATAAATATATTATAATTATTATCGTCTATAGCTCGTTTTTAGTCCAAGGATGGGACTAATTGCAAACCATATGTAACCATTTATCATATATTATCACAATCATGATCTATCTAATTCTGTGATATAATTTCACGGGGCCATATATCATTATATTACCCATCGGATTTATTTTTTTTACACGCAAGTATTATTCTATTGTGCGTCGGACTCGGAAAAAGAAAAAAACAAACACATTGACTTCAGTATTGAAGAAGGGAATTTTGAAAAATACAGAAGCTATACATAAATTAATTCATAAATTAATTATTCTTAAAACATGATTTATCATCCATTGTAAACACCAATGTACAACAACAACAACAACAACAACAACAACATAATAATGGTCACAATGCATAATACATTATATTCTGAAATGTGCACATGACCGACGTCGTGTGGGATTATTTTAGAGAAAAAAATACACGGGGGCTCAGGGCGAATTCACTCCCGAAATGCCAACAAAAAAACCTAAAATGTCTATAATTATGTCTATAATCAGAGTGTTACAAGCTTTTTC
>JBAMJV010000822.1:0-107998 GCA_037951105.1 Echinarachnius parma
AAAGGTGATGGGTTTATTGTTGTGATTTGTTGTGTATTATTTTAGTTTATTGAGATGAGAGAGATTATTATTATTAGTGTTGTGGTTTTTGTGTGTTAGTGGGGGGTTGAGTGGGGGGTGGTGAGTAGGTGGGGTGATTATGGAGAGGTAGGGTTTGGGTTGTGTGTTTATAGTGTAGTAGGGGTGAGGGTGTGGTAGAGGGTGAGGGGTGTTGGGGTGAGGTGGTTTTTGAGGGGGTGGGAGGGTAGTATGTGGGGTGGTGGTGGATAAGTGTGAGGATTAGGGTGTTGGGTGGTTGTTTGGGGGTGGATGTGTTGAGGAGGGGGGGTGGGTGGTGGATGGGAGGTTGTGGAGTTAGTTTAGAAGAGGGTTGTGTAATGAGGAGGGGGAGATGGGAGGATGGAGATTTGTTTGTAGGGAGTGTGGTGATTGAGAGGAGATGTGTGGGTGTGTTGTATTGGATGGGGTTTTATAATTGGTGGGGGTTTGAAATGAAATGTAGGTATGGGGGATAGGAGTTGAGATTAATGGGGTAGGGAGGAGTGTTTTGAGGTGGTGAGGGGGATGAGGGTGGTATGAGGTTGAGGGGGAGGAGGAATTTTAATGATAGGTGTGGGGGATGGGGTGTTAAATGGATTAGGGTGGTGAGTGGATGGATAAAAAAAGTGGTTGTGGTGTGGTGTTGGAGAGATTTTAAGGGGAGTTTAAGTGAGGTGGAGGGGAGTGTTTGAGGGGAGTGGAGGGGAGTGGAAAGGGTTTTGAGATGTGTGTAGGGATGGTTAATTTATTGAATGTGTTTTGTGTTAGGTTGGTTGGATTGTTGGTTGTAAGAAGGGGGGGTTGAGAGAGATTGTGATAGGTTTGTAAGTTTTTGTTTTAGTAGGGGGTATAGGTGGAATGTGGGGTGGTAGGGTTTATGTGGAGGGAGTTTTTTTTTTGAATGGTTTGGTTTATATGTGGGTGGGTAGGTGAATTTGAGATATGTGATAATGGGGTAGAAAATAAATATGGTGGGAAGTTGAGGATAGGGGTGAGGTATGGTGGGGGTATTGGATGGGAGGTAGGATGGTAGAGGATGAGTATGTTGGGTGGATGGTGAAGGGAGGGGTGTGTAGGATATGGGGGGGGAGGTGGGTTTTGGGAGGGGAAATGTATTGGTTGTGGGTAGTTGGTAAAATTTTGGGAGGGGTGGGATGTGTTTGTAGGAATTTGGAGGTGGGAGGAGGGTTTTGGTATGTGTTTGAAGGTTGGGGGGTTTTGGTGAATGAGTTAAGGGTGGAAGGGATTATAGGAGGGTTATAAGGGAGTAGGGTGGATGTAAGGGGTGAGTTATTTGTTAGATGAGGAGAATGTGGGGGTTGTAGTAGTGGGAGTATGTTAGGGGAGATGGTTTGAGGTTTAGGGATAGTTTGGAGTGGGAATGTTGGGGGTAGGAGAATGAAGGAAAAGTGGGATTGTTTTTAAGGGTGGAGAGGGTTGGGAAATAGGGGGGGAGTGGTAGGGTTTAATAATGTTAAAGGTTAGTTGTATTGTGAAAGAGGGGGGGTAAAGTAGGAGTTGGTTGGGGGATGTAGGAGTTGAGGGGTGTTGGAAGATGGGGTGAGGATGGTGAGATGGGGTTTAGAGTAGAGTAGTAGGAGGTAAGGGAGAAGGTGTATGAGGAGATGTTATGATGGGGTGGAAGAGAAGGGGGGAAGGTGAATTAAAGAATTTTTTTTTTTTTATTATATATTTATTTATGTTTGGTTAATTGGAGGTTGGAGGATTGTTGGTTTATGTATTTGATTGAGATTAGTTATATGGGTTGGTATGTTGTTGGAGTGGTTAAGGGGATGTAAGGTTTGTGGTTGTTTTGTGTGTATATATTTGGGATGTGATTTTGGTGTGTGGAGGGTGGGAAGGGGAAGAAAGTTGGTATTTAGTTTATTTGGGTTGGGTTTTAGGGGAAGTTTCGATTGTACTCAAAACTATGCGATTTCAGTTACTTCGTGCGAAAACATCAGTTTTCATTTTATCGCTAACATGAACAGCGTTCATTTCAGAAATGAACGCTGTCCTCATAGCGATACAATGAAAACTGATACATGTTTAGGCCTGCAACACTTCCATCGGGTCTATGAAACTTCCACACATCGTTCAAAGAACATTACGATGATATTGGTATTATGATTAAAGTCTCAAATATCACTTTGGGAAAGCTTTAATGAAGGTAATGGATCACTTTAATGGCATGAGGTACACGTCTAGCAAACCTGAAGTCTCGGGTTCAAATCTTATTATAGAATGGGTTGATAAATCCCTGCAATCTGATTGGTTGAGAGCAAAATTTGTGCAGACAATTAATTGTACTGGATGCATGAAAAGTCATGCGTCCGGTAAAAAAACCATGCGTCCGGTAACAATTTCATGCGTCCGGTAAAAATTTCATGCGTCCGGTAAAAAATTTCATGCGTCCGGTAAAAAAAATCATGCGTCCGGTAAAAAATTTCATGCGTCCGGTAAAATTATTTCATGCATCCGGTAAATTTTCTAATTTTTAATTTTTTGACTTTTTGGGGGGCGTAACAATGCCCATTCTATAAAACAGATGATGCGCAAGTTTATTTCGTGGGTCGGTGGAATTGTTTGCACGCGGTAACTATGGAAACTAGTCTAAACCCACTCGGCTTCGCCTCGTGGGTTTAACAGTTCCATAGTTACCTTGTGCAAACAATTCCTACCGACCCACTCATACCTGCGCATCATTTGTATACTGACTTGCATGTTTTGGGTAATGAGTGGCGGTGACCATGCAAACTACTGTCCGGAGTGAACATGGTGAATGGTGAATGTAATCTACCAAGTATAAATGTTATGACTTTATATAGGAGCGCCGCCTGCAACGAGACAACAATACAACTTTAACTTACATGTTTTGCACTATGAGTGGCGGTGACCAAACCGACGCCATCGGGACTGTTATCAGATCCAGGTTGCCGTAGTCCTCGGGGTTCCAGGCCAGTCGAGGGTCCCTCCAGGACTGTTAGAAAGGAACATAAATTACAAATCATAATTAGCTTATTAGATAATTAGCATAATTAGCACTCGAGCACTGAGAAGTAAGGAGAACACAGCACCAGGGCTTTTTTTATAGCTCAGCTGGAAGAGCACAGGTCTAGCAATCCGGAGGTCTCGGGTTCGAATCCCGGAGAAACCCCACTTTCTTTGCTCATATATCATGTCAAAACATTGAAATACGTAGTACGTGATATTAGAAATAACATCGCATGTCGACGTACAATATAGCCAAATACGATACAGTAAACCCTTCGTATATTATAGTGATCTGACCACCTATAAGGAAAACATTGTTTATGCAGGGGCCACTTTTAAGGTCTACTATAGACAGGTGGCCATTAAGACAGGTTTGACTATATAACACTGATGTAATTCGCACCAGGTGTGTCGCACTGCGACCCAGTTTACATATCTACACATGTAGCACACATAACTTCACTGATCAGAACAAACACTTATCGTGTTAAAGGGATCTAGTAACTTTGTTGACAAGTGCAAAAAGTGATGCGTGGTTAATAAAATGTGTATCGATGTGATCTGATATGTCCAGAAATGAACGTGTGAAAATTTCAAGTTAATTGGATGTTATTTGGCCGAGAAATGAGCAAAAATGCAAGGTGATATTCACTTACTCATTGCACTTACTTCGTACACGGCTGAAAAGGTCCCGTAGATAATTTCATATCCAAACACTTCAATCGTATAATTATATCTTTTGAACGAAATGGAATTTCGAAGAACCGAAATCTGTCCCATGTTTTTATTGTTAATACGGATAAAACAAGGTATGGGGGAACCGCTAAAATTCCAATTGGATTTTTAGGATTTGGACAATGTTACTAAGTCCCTTTAAGACGTTCAATAACACCCGACCAAGTAACTTACCATAGCTAAATATGAGACTCCACTGAGAATTTGGTTGCGTTCATCCTAAATAGATAATATAAGAAAATGAGAAAAAACAAAGTAACATGAAAGTTATTATAAATGAGAGAAAAACAAGAGGGATGGGAAGTACAGACGTATATTTTCTTAAGTTATCATGCTTCATTTAATTTTTTTTATTTTTTATTTCATTTGATGGTAATAAGTTATCATGTTCAATTGCATTTAGTTTCGTTATATTTCATTTCATTAGTCGTCGCTTCTATGTCGAACTTGATGGACAGAAGAGCAGATGGCGGAAACAGAAAAACGGTCTCCCCAGGGTGGCGTTCTGGCGCCAACACTCTACAATATCTACACGGCTGACATCCCATCAACTTTGAACACTCGAAACTTCATCTATGCAGAGAGACTCAGACGATGGACCACAATCCTGCAGTGCGGCGGGACGGCTTGCACGGATGACGACCTGTCATTCGTTAATGAGACGGTCATCGCAGCCATCGAGAGATGGACAAACTTTATTTAGGAACTGTATCTTTTATCTTGATCTAAGTAAGGAGACACGAACGAACGAGTCGTCACGTTAGTAATCATGATATTATTCTTTCACACGGTCGGTGATAAAAACGTATAATGTGGATGATTTGGATTATCGATTATTTGAATACGACATGCGTTATTATGGTGTATCATTGGCTTACCCGGGGGGGGGGGGGGGGATATAATGTTCTCCTTCTTTTAATTATTCGTCTGATGGTCTATTTTCAATAGTTTTGTCACTTTGGGGGGAAGGCCGGAAAACGTTTTCCCATGCTCCCATCCCGTTACCAAGCTGCAGTATCCATACACATTGTATAAACGTGTAAGAAAGACGATTTCCTCTTTCTTTCCTTCTAAGAACAGGAAGAATAGAGCTTTGTCAACGATGATTGTTATACTGGTTCAAACGTCTATACAAGTAGCACCTATCCTTGTCAGAGCAAACACTTATCGCGTTAAGACGTTCAATAAACACTGTGAAACGTTTAAAGAGGGTTCTGGCAGTCGGACTAGATCGACTAGATCGATCTGGCGGGACAATACGTCTTTACGCCGGACACTCAACTCAATCACAAACGTGACAATTATCCGTGCATGCATCCACACATCCACGTTCGAGCTTACGTTAGTGGTTGCTCGCACCGGGTATGCTCCCTAGTGAGTTGAAATAGCGCACGCAACAGTAAGGCAAGTTTGAAATATGACCCGAATTACCAAGGGGCCCCTCCATATATATTGTAGAAACTGAATACTTGAGGAGGAAGGGGGGGGGGGGGGGGGGGTGAGACGGAGTGAGAGGGGTGGGACTAGATCGATCACAACGCATAAATAACATAATCTCCGTGCATCCGCACATTCGCGTAAAGCTTATAACTCAAGCTTACAATAGTATTAAAGGAACTTAGTAACATTGTCCAAATCCTCAAAATCCAATTGGAATTTTAGCGGTTCCCTCATACCTTGTTGTATTCGTATAAAGGCATGGGATAGGTTACGGGTTTTTTTTCAAATATCCCTTTCGTTAAAAGATATTTACGATTGAAGTGTTCAGATGTTAAATTATCCACTGGATCGTCAAAACCGTGTACAAAGTGAGTGCAATGAGTTAGTGAATATCACTTTGCATTTTTGCTCATTACTCGGCCATAATATTATAACGTCCATTTAACTTGACATTTTCACACAATACCCAGTGGACATATCAGATAACAAGAATATACATTGTATCAACCATTCATCACTTTTTGCACATCTCAACAACGTTACTGGATTCCTTTAATGGTTGCTCGCAGCTGGTATGCTTTCTAGGGATTGAGATAGTGCACGTAATAATATTGTGCAAGTTTGATATACTTTTGGCTAACTTATTAAAGTTTGTATACATTTTGTGCGTCACGATTGTTTTTCTGACAGTTGTATGTTTATTACAAGCAACAGTAGATGCATGTGTCTTAAATTATCATTTTGTTGATGAAGTCCTACACAGTTATTGTATACGTAACAAATACATTTAAAGTAAATTCAAAGATATCAGGTAGAGGAAACTGTCCAAAAATATATACAGTAATACAAATGCAAAATGAGCAAGGACAATCGGGCTTCGTCGGATCGAACCCGAGACCTCCGGATTGCAAGACCGGTGCTCTTACCACTGAGCCACCAGGCATATGGCAGTCCTTCCCAGAAACCGTCAATGACCGATACGGTCAGAAATGTTGATTCAAATCATATATATTTTCTAATTATCAAAGAGATTTATGATCTTCACATACAATTCATGAAATCTCTTAGATAATTAGAAAATGTATATGATTTGAATCAACATTTCATGCATTTCAACATAACTTTTACAAAACTGTTTCAAGAAACGAATGGCTTTCCATAATATTTAAGATTATATTCCACATACTCAGAATCTTGCTCTACGATTGGTCAAAAGTTAATCACGTGATGAAATATAGTTTCGCCCATCATTGATAGGAGAAGTAAAGTTCGTTACACTGTGTATATATTTTGGGTGAAAGTGCGTTGCACTCACTAGATAGTCGGTAAAAGTGCGTTGCACTGTGTAGATATTCAATTGTTTGCGCGCAAGTATACGCGTGCGTGCGTTAGTGCGCAGAAAGGTAGCGCGCTGATGCGCAACGTTTGCGCGCGGCTACCCTTAATAGACAATGGTATAAGCGTCTTTGCCTTTTAATCATAAATCCTGTTCATGTGCAGGATTGACGAAATTAAAATAAAAGACTCGATCAATTGCTCAATATTCCAAACTTTTTAGCCCTTTGTGTTAGTTATAGGTCGTTTGTGATCAAAATAATTGATGTGGAATATAAAGCAAATAATCACCTTTTGGTTTCAGGCGATGGCAAACTATCACTTCCTCGGCGATCTGAATGTATACGCTATCTTTCCTCAGCTCCGCTTCGGAAAGATAGCTACATCCAGATCGCCTCGGAAGTGATAGTTTGTCCATCACCTTCACCAACGGTAATTATTTGCTTACTATCTTAGTGCTAAGATCAACTTAGGATCTCTGTGAAACACCCCCAGAAGCTATAATCCTGACACATGCCCGAACGATATGAAATTTGCGGTTAAAGCACCGGTCAGCAATCTGGAGGTCTCTGGTTCGGATTCCCGGCGAAGCCCAATTTTCTTTGCCTATTTTGTATTCATAAATGAATACATTACATTATATTATGATGAATTTGTATAACCATATTTTATGTAAATTGTTTGTTTGTTTGTTTGAAAATTCGGAGATTAATTAAACCTACCAAATCCAGAATGTTGAGGAGGTAGACTGATGTAGTGACTACCAAGGGACCCGCATCTCTCGGCGGCATTCGTCTGACGTCATATCCGGTATCCAGCAGGTCGCTTATCAGTATGCCCTCGTAACTCGAATTCTGACCTGTGTCAAATAAGATATAACGAGGTGCGTGATTTTTACCATTGAATTTTGTATTCAAAATCAAATAAGGTAAAGATTGCTACTAAAAAAACAAAAAAGAAAACAAAATAGTCGGCAGTGTTTTAAAATGTTTCCACGATATGTTTAAGTGGAAATTCCATTTACGATATAATATTTTTAAACAAACGAATGCATAATCCGCGATGGAGCGCAATACTTATTTTGTAATTACAAAAGCGACAAAATGTAGTGTATAATGTATTTTAATGAAAGTATTATTATAATCATTATAAGTATTTTGTAGTAGTAGTAGTACTAGGAGTGGTAGTGGTAGTGGTAGTGGTAGTGGTAGTGGTAGTGGAAGTGGTAGTGGTGGTGGTGGTGGTGGTAACGGTGGTGGTGGTGGTACTGGTGGTACTGGTGGTGGTGGTATAGTGATTGTGTTGGTAATGGTAATAGTAGTGGTAGTGGTAGCGGAAGTGGTAAAATTATGAATGATTGCACCAATAAAAAGTTGACTTACCATAAACGAGCCGACCTGAATAGATGACGCCGATTAGGCACCATAGCACATTCAGACATTTCACAAGTGGAAAGAAATTCATGATTTAATACAATATATTGTTCGTCACTCCAAATTTGGGAAAGCAATGGCCCTCGTTAATGACACAATTAGATTTGTTTGAAATTCAGTGGCGACCAACGATGCTGAAAGAAAGTGTTCCTGAAAGTCAGTACTATGTTAGGATTTTGTCTTGTCACGGTTTGAAGATAACTGAGTTAGGCTTCTTCGTGTTCTTTCTCTCAGTAGATAGAGGTCAACAGATCATGATATTGATGCTTTGATAAATGGCAGATAGACAAAAACGTGATCGTTGATTTCGACAATTTATAATCGTAACAATTATTTTCACGGTTTGACGAATTCTTATGACGATTATCGGGTATCTGCGCTTGCCAACAGAGATAGCGTTGCTTCACACTGGTTCTGAACATGTTCTTCATCAACTGCACCTAATGGTTTTCGGTGTTGATGATAGCGCGGTCGAGCGACGAATGAAAGTGAGTTGTTTCCTAATTAGATGCAATTAACGTATTACGGTGGTGATATGATCTAGCGCTACCGAGCCACTAGTGAAAGTCATATTCAGAGTTGAAACAGTTGCAAATATAAATGGGTTGTTTCTCATGCACGCTTCAGTATTTTGCGGACACCAATTTGCGTCCGCTCCGGAGTTTCTCTATGATGTAACGCAACGCACACAAAGTATTCAGGGTATTCTTCCACTCGATCTCGACAAACAGTTAATGACAAAAGAATCATTGTTTGCGCCCATCGTGTGGAGTAGCTAGGAGGCAAAGCCTGGGGGTAAGGGGACACTATCCACCCCTAAGGGATGCTCTCCCTCCATTCGCTATAATACCCCCCCCCCCCCAACCCTCGTGTGTATCTAGGAATTTATAAAGGGGGGGGGGGGGGGGCTCAAACCTGCGAGCGCGTAAGTGCGAGCCGCTCTGGGCCTGCCTTAGGGTCTCTAGCGGGGGGGGGGGGGGGGGTCCAACCTGCGAGCGCGTAAGTGCGAGCCGCTCTGGGCCTGCCTTAGGGTCTCTAGCGGGGGGGGGGGGGGGGGGGGGGGGGTCCAGGGGGCGGAGCCTCAGGAAGCTTGTGGAATTTAGCAATTCATAGCCCCAAAATCAAAACTACCGGCTAATAGGCAAATAAAGTAAGCCTAAGAGCCCCCTCTCTACGCCAACGCCTCCCACCCACGTCACATTTTCTCCGGAGAATATTATTTTAAAAGGTTTATCGCCACGTAATCATTATTGTCTTTATTATGATTATTATTATTACTACTACTATTGTCATTATTCCTACCACTACCGTATTATTATTATTAGTTTTATCATTATTATTATTATTATTATTAATATAATTATTTTTTTAATTTTAAACTTAAATTGTAATGATTGTCATTTGAGCTATGTCTACATTTTCCACACCGTATCTTCTGGAAAGCCCCCCCCCCCCCACCCCTCCCACGAAACATTCCCACATTTGGGTTTCTCTGGCTACACCCCACCGTTTATTAAAATGAATTCTCATGTGGCAATTAAGATCGCGTCAACAAATACTCTCAAGGATCTCTGATTATTGATTTAATAATCTGCGTCAATTACTCTAGCTCCGATCCCATCTTCTTTTTTCGCTCTGTCATTCGGACGTTAGTAAAAGTCAGCATAGGCAATAAGAGGTGGGAGAGGGGACTGAGGGGGGGGGGGGGGGGGGGGTTCAGCCCCTACCCCCTCCGAGAGTTTTGAAAACAGCAATATTTGGGTAACAGCACTTAACATTATGGCAGAGTCATGTAAATATATTGGGCAAAAGCATTTCATTTCAGTGCAATATAATGTCATTCTTTGACAAAAGAATTCTCATTTTCGGGTAAAACTGTGTAATATTCGGGCAAAAACATTTTTTTTTTCCGGATTAAACAACAGAATCATTGAGCGGGCATCAACATGGCGAGAACCTGCTGATGACGGGAAGGGTAAGTAATATTCGGGCAAAAGACCTCAGTCCCCCTGAAGAAAATGTTCCGCACTCTCATTGGTCACATAAAGCCCTCCGGACACAGAGCCGACTCGACCCGATCCGACTGGTCTTCAGTCAGGCTAGAGCCAGTTTCGCTCAGTCGGAGCCGATTCAACATGTTGAATCGGCCTCGAATGACCTCTGACTGATTCTTGATTGGCGAAACCGGAGTCCTGATGCAACGCATACGGTATACTGAGTTAATCAGGCTGACAACCAGTCGGATCGGGTCGAGTCGTCTCTGTCTGCGCCGGGCTTTAGGTAGCTGGTATTTTCCCAGTAAGGAAGAAGTTTTCAACAGGATGACACAAAATACCCGTAATAATACACCAGAAAGAAAAGCAATATTATTATTGTCACACTTTATTTATTTCATCAAATAAATGTACACACCATAGAAATAAACACATAATCCGGGTTGGAGGCAAGTGTAGGAGCTACTTCACCGCACATTATACAAAAGTCATATATAACAAACTAAATTAAATATAATATAATTATATCCTGGTCAGTTTCCTCTATCTTTTAAATGTACTTTATTTAAAAAAAAGGTGCATCACTTCGCCTGATCCCTCGCACTTTCCCTAGTAAGTTGATTTCTTATTCTTCGGGTTATAGTCAGATTAGTAATAGCTTCTGACCTTCTGACCGTCTTGAGAAGTAAGGGTTTATGGGAACGACTTCCATATAAGGGCTTAGTGGCTCAATAGGTCGAGCAACGGTCAAGGAATCCCAAGGGCTCGGGTTCGAATCCCGGGGAAACCACATTTTCTTCATTTTGTATTTATATAACAAACTAAATACATCAGGATACAAACAAGGAACGTTCAATGCATACAGTCTTCAATTAGAATACCAAGCACGATATCGATTCGACATCGATTATCAGGGAATATGAATATTAATTATAAACAAGCAATTTAAGAGACCTTTTTGATATTCTAAAATTTCAATCGACTTTGTACATAATCTCACCAGAGACAGGCAACAAGTTAAAAGCCACACCGTAAGTTTTTATAAATGTATACACTTTTATTGTAAAAACCCGTATTATAACGTAAAAAACGCGAGATACCAATCTTTATTGCGTCTTTTCATACGTGAGAAGATATTAGGCCGATATATTCGCAGAAATACAATATATAAATAATCCCGGAAGGGGCCCTCTAACCTAACACCTCGACGACACAGTCATTTTAATTTCGTAACATAAATTACAACCACGAATTTCAAAATATATGTTAGTCAAAAGGATAAGGGTTCCGGTAGCTATATGCTACAGTCACAAATGGTCCGGGCGCCGTACGATTTTTCTCCCTACGGCGGATTTTCTACGATTTTGGGAAATCGTGATATCGTACGATGTCTGTGGTATTTTAGAGTAACATAAATCGCACGGCCCCCGTGAACACAAACTAAGTGCCCGTACGGGTGCCTTACGGTACTCTTACGGTGACTCCACGGTACCCGTACGATTTGAGTGGCCAAATTTTCTGTCTCAAAATCGTACGATATTCGAAAAAAAGGCTGCGATGTCCGTGCTGTGCCCGTGCGATGCCCTTGTGGTGCCCGTGCGATGCTCTCTACGCTGTATCTACGGGCTTACGGCAAGCAAAAAATCGTACGATGCATTTTTTGTTTTAACTCCGCGTTAAACAAATTGTTGACATCGTACGGCGAGGAAAAATGCAACGGCGACCGCACGATAGCCACGGCACCCGTGCGGGCGCCGCAAGATTCCCGCAAGATTTCACCTAAAAGTGGCATCGTATGGGCACCGTAGCCCAAATCGGACCATTTGTGACTGTAGCATTAGGGGACTGTGTCTCTCTCCCCCCCCCCCCCCCCCCCCCGAGAGTTTTGAAAACGGCAATATTCGGGCAAAATGCACCTTGATTTCGGGCAAAAAACGCGTTATTTTCTAGCTAAATCGTACCGTATTCCATGTATTCGGATAAATTAATCAATGCGGGCAAGCACATTATTATTTCGAGGCAGAACCATGTAATTTTCGGGCAAATTTGGACAAATTGTTCATATTTGGGCAAACTCATGATTTTGTATTTGTACGCCAGCCCTATGGACGACTGAGTCAATTTGATTTCCGGAGATACCCATGCATGACAGCTAGATTCCCTCCAATGAGCTAGGAGGATCGGGTCGAGAATTCTGACAGTGACATCAGAAGAGGGGGTGGTACTAGTGCGAACACGAGCCATACAAGATATACGGGTCGGGAGGAGAGCGCCCTCTACGGGCTCTAAAAGATGACGCCTAAGCTACTTTAATTTCACGAGATGCCCATGACAGCTCGGGTCCCGCCCATGAGCTGAGAAGACCGAGCCGAGATGACGATAGGAAGTGGTGGAATCAAAGTCAGTACGAATCACGCAACAAACCGGATAAATACGGGTCGAGGGAGAGCGCCCTCCTCTAAAAGATGACGCTTAATCAGCGGCTTTAATATCACGAGATGCCCATGACAGCTAGGGTCCCGCCGATGAGCTGCGAGGACCGAGCCGAGATGACGATAGGAAGTGGTGGAATCAAAGTCAGTACGAATCACACAACACACCGGATACATACGGGTTGAGGGAGAGCGCCCTCCTCTAAAATATGACGCCCCAATGTCTTTAATTTCACGAGATGCCCATGACAGCTAGGGTCCCGCCGATGAGCTGAGAAGACCGAGCCGAGATGACGATGAGGAGAGAGAGACTGATGACGAAGAAAACTCGATCCAAGCAATCAGCCAGGAACTCCATGTCCGTACGGCTCGACTGAAAGAACAGAAGGAAACACAAAACGTCATCAGTTTACCCACTCAATTAAAGAAAAAAACAAACAGTGCATAGCAATCTGAATTTTGCAAACAAACCAATGACAACGACAGATGTTATCGTGGCGACAATGTGTGATGTTCGCATAGTACCGAAAAACTTGTATTTCCGCCCTGGCTTTATGTTTATGTTTATGAACAGTGCTTAAAAGAATTTATGTTTATTAAAAAGATAAGTCAAAAGGATAAGTTAATTAAAAAGATAAGTCACTAGTTGAATCTGAAGTCAGCAGGGATCATGAATCCACAACCTGATCATTTCTGAACAGTAATCGTGACTACTATAATATTATAGTCTTCCGAGATAACGTTTAATCTCGATTCAACTCTATTCAACTCGATTCAACCAATTCAATAATGTTCGCGTTTCAAAATCGGCGTGAGAAAATGATTATAGAAATTAATGTTTCGAAATAGGAATTCCTAATTAATTTCGTTTGCTTTTTACTATACAGGGTGGCCCCAAAAAACGGAACGGGGCACTTCCCAAAATAAAGTTAACAAAATGATTATGTCCATCAGGTAGGGTGTCTTTTCCAATGGAAAACAAGACCAAGAACAGTCATTTTGGTCGTGTAGTTTTTGTTTTAGGGCGAGCGGCTGTGAGTGACACCATGTCAGGTTCCCATTTTTGTCAATTTTAACCAAGTCAGTGTCTGATAAATCGCACTTACTGACCGTCATAGCATCGAACAACGAGCAATACGCGCTCCATTGTCATTCTGCATTCAGCTGTGTGTCGAGAGAATGGGCATAGTTGTTCGATGCTATGACGGGCAGTAAGTGCGATTTATCAGGCACTGACTTGGTAAAAATTGACCAAAATGGGAACCTGACATGGTGTCACTCACAGCGCCCTAAAACAAAAACTACACAACCAAAATGACTGTTCTTGGTATCGTTTTTCATTGGAAAAGACACTCTATCTGATGGAAATAATAATTTTGTTACTATATTTTGGGAAGTGCCCCGTTCCGTTTTTTGGGGCCACCCTGTATATGACGGTTGTTGTTTATACGAACCTCAGGATCCCCGCCATCCTTACTAGAAGCTGTCTCTTTGCCCGGGTCTGCTCCCCAAGCTGACTTTGTCTTCATCGTGCCTGCCTCGAGCTCGCCACCGTGGTCACCCAACTTCTCGGCTTTCTCGTCGTTCGGGGCAACTTCGGCGACAACTATAACATCTAAGAATATAAAGAAAATAGTGTGACTAACTAAGGGAAACTAGACAGGTGACCGTTATAGACATGATAGACAGGTTCCATAATTTTCTTTTTATCTGCAATTTTTTGTTTTATCTGCAAGGGATCACTTATTGTAGAAACTATAGGCAAGTTCTCTGCTATAAACAGGTGGCTGATATAAGACACGTTCAACAGCATCTTGTTGTGTTGAAACATATCTACAATATATTGAATAATTATTTCGATTCGGTATTATATTGCCATAAATAATTGGTATGTTGGAACAAAACAAAGAGTGCTGGGAGGAGGGGGGGGGGGGGGGGGTGAGGGTGTTTTGGCAGGGGAGGGGTGAACAAAGTTGAATCCCCTCTGGCGACCCCTTATTCATGATATAATGAGCAGTTGAAAAAGAAAAAGAAAGTGAGTCTATTCATTACCTGTCCTACGGCGGCATCGCATTTTCCTCATAAATGTGATGGTCCCAAGGAAATCGTAGATGAACCACCTCGCGTGATGATTCTTGACCTCCCAATCCTGGTGGGCGATGTTGGTGGCGACGATGGAGAGAGACGTAATGATCACGAGGACGATTAGGGAGGACGCGCTGTAGATGACGATGAGGGGCTCCTGACCCGGCACCGACGTCCGCGGCATGATGTCGGCGATGACGATTTGGAAGACCGTCTGACCGAGGACGAGGGCGAGGCAGGCTGAAACACGCTCGCCACCTGAAGAAAAGGGTCATATTATTTCGTTATATTATGACCTAAATCTTGAAGTAATCCATTTTATATTATTAACAAAATCCATTATTTTTTGTTATCATAAATCATCAACATATCACCCAAATAGGTCAAAACTTTATAAATCTTACTCGATGATGGATTCTTTATTTGGAATTAGGCTGTTTAATCATTTTTGTTAAGCATACCTTTTAATGGAAGTAAGTACTACATTTGTGTAAAAACGATACGGGCTAGGCCTAGGTAAGGGCTAGGTTTATGGTTGTGTTGAACACATACCTTTTAGCGGAATGAAGAACAACATATGTACGAAACGATATGGGCTAGGGTTATGGTAAGGGCTAGGGTTATGGTTAGGGCTAGGGTTAGGGTATTAGGGCTAGGGTTATTGTAAAATATGTTGAGCATACCTTTAAGCGGAACGAAGTACGACATCTGTGCGAGCACGTTGAGGGCGACAAGTGGCGACATGACGTTGCGGAGGTAGAAGTCTGGGAGACGGGCCAGCGATATGCTGATGTCCAGGAAGTTGTACGCGCGGTCCAGTCCGGGAGCGCTGACGGAATACGAGCTACCGGTAATGTTGGTGATGTCCCACTGTTGGTTCTGGTTACTGAAGATGACCATGAAGCCGGGAACGAAGACGAACAGCCCGTCGTGGTGACCGGGTACGATGATGGAGATCGTACAGAGGTGAGAATCGTAGGGGAAGTCGGGCAGCGTGATCGGGCAGGTGGTCGCATGAAGGAATGGCGACTCGACGATTGTTGTACCGTCTGCCGCCAGCAGCGCGGCCGCCGCGTTGGGGTTGACGGGCCGCTCTGGTGTGCCTGAACCAACCCTGCAACATACAATTAAATCATTAATGACAATAAACAGTTGAACGCAGGTCGTAACTATTCAAGAATTAAAAGGTACCAAACAATCGGCAACAAGCGTATTTAAGTACGCATTGATTCTCTCACTTGATCAGGACCCCGTTGCAGAAAGTGTTGAAATCGATTGTAAAGTTACAATTAATTGCAAGTCAGAACATGTGACTTAAAGGTGCACCTGTAAAGTGTCAGATATTGCCCAAAATGACATTTGAGACTTCAATCCTGTACCAAAATCATTGTAAGATATGTCCGAATGATGTGTGAAAGTTTCATTGAAAAAGAACACTGCTTATATGCGTCAGCTTTTACAACGAATTACTGTATGACGTTTATGAGGTCAGAACGAATCACGCAACAAACCGGATAAATACAGGTCGAGGGAGAGCGCCCTCCTCTAAAATATGACGCTTAATCAGCGGCTTTAATTTCACGAGATGCCCATGACAGCTAGAGTCCCGCCGATGAGCTGAGAAGACCGAGCCGAGATGACGATAATTAATTGCAAGTCAGAACATGTGACTTAAAGGTGCACCTGTTAAGTGTCAGATATTGCCCAAAATGACATTTGAGACTTCAATCCTGTACCAAAATCATTGTAAGATATGTCCGAATGATGTGTGAAAGTTTCATTGAAAAAGAACACTGCTTATATGCGTCAGCTTTTACAACGAATTACTGTATGACGTTTATGAGGTTTATGACCGTTCATTAACGCTTATTATAGGAACACCACCTGTTACGCGACAACAAGACAACTTTAAAGGGATCTAGTAACTTGATTAATAAATGTAAATAGCTGTGATCTGATATGTCCACAAAGTATTGTGTGAAAATTTCGCGTTAATTGGATGTTTTCAGCCGAGAAATGAGCAAAAATGCAAAGTATAATTCACTAACTCATTGCACTTACTTTATACACGGCCAAACGTAAATATCTTTTGAACCAAATGCAAATTTGAAAGATATGAGAGAACTACCAGATTTCCAAATAAGTTTTTGAGGATTTTGACAATGTTACTAGATCCCTTCAAGATGTTTAACTTACATGTTTTGCACAATGATTGGAGGTGACCAGACTGACGCCATGGGCACTACTATCTGAGATATGTTCCCGTAGTCTCGGGGGTTCCATGCCAGTCGAGTGTCCCTCCATGTCTGAACAAAACGAATCAAATTAATAATTCAATACTCTATTTATATATCACCTGATATGATTGATACTCATCTCTAAGCGTTTACTTTATTTATCCCGGGGGGTGTTTCACAAAGATCCCAAGTTGAACTTAACTCTAAGTTGGACTTAACTATAACGAAAAGCAATTTGTAGCCTTAGAATACAATATATCCAAAAGCAAAAAATTGACTTTTTATAAATGTTGCATCAAGAACATGAGATCTCCTTGATAATTGAACATATTAATGATTTGAATTAACATTTTATGCCTTTGAAAAGGGACTTTTACAACAATTTTCAAAGAAACTTGTGGCTTTCAAAGTCCAACTAAGAGTTAAGTTCAACTTAGGATCTATGTGAAATACCCCCGGTCATTGGACACACACTCTCAATTAATCCGCAGGTGAACTGCACGTTCTGCTCCCTTGGAAATAATGCATTCTGGCAGCCAACACCCCCCCCCTCAAAAAAATAAAATAAATAATATATATATAATAAAAAATAATAACAAATAAAAAAAAAAAATAATAAATAAATAAATGAATAACAAAATAAATAAAACAAATAATTATGATAAATAAATAAATACAAACAAAATCAATAAAAGTCGTGCTTACCATAGTTAGATAGGAGACTCCTCTGAGTATTTGGTTGCGTTCATCCTAAATAGGAAAGGTTAGCAAATGAGAACAAAGTATGGACATTATTATAATTGGGAAAATAAGAATTTCATCTTGCTTTCCCTTCATTTTCATAAGTTACTAGCAAATTACCCGTCACCAGATCTTTGAGTAAGATAATGTTGTATGTTGTATTTTTGTATTTCGTTATTTTTTGTATCTGTCCTGTAAAAAACATTTGGTCAATTAATGGAATCTCTGTTTGAATGGTTATGATATGATTTAATAAGTGTATAATTAAAAATACAATCTCATATTCACAGGCATATGCGTACACGGGGGGGAGGGGGGGGGGGGGGGTTCAAATTCCACTTTGATGAAAAAGGGCTGTTTTGGGGTTCCCCCCCCCCTCAAAAACATATTCACGGACACCATGAACCCCCCTCACAAATTCTTCACCGACACCCCCGCCCCCTTTTGAAAGAATCTTCACCAGTACCCCCTCTCGAGAAAATCTTCATCGACACCCCCCTCGCGTCGAAAAATATTCACCGACAACCCCCCCCCCCCTCGAAAAATCTTCTCCTACACCCCCACCACCCCCCTTCGAAAGAATCTTCACTGTTACCCCCATCTCAAAAAAATCTTTACTGACACCCCCCTTGAAAATTCTTCACCGACAACCCCCCCCCCTCGAAAAATCTTCACAGACACCCCCCTTTCAAGATTCTTCACCGACACCCCCCCCCCCCCCCGTGGTGATTCAATCTCATATTCACAGGCATATGGGTTCCCGGGGGGGGGGGGGGGGGTGGGGGGGTGTGGTTCAAATCCCCCTCAAAAAATATTCACGGACACCCACCCCCCTTACAAATTCTTCACCGACACTCTCCCTCGAAAATTCTTCACCGACAGCCCCCCCCCCCCTCCCCACTCGAAATACTTGACCGACACCCGACCCCTCAAAAATGTTGGTTGAGGAAATAACCACCCCCCCTCAAAAAGATATTCACGGACACCCACTCCCCTCACAAATTCTTCAGCGACACCGAAAGAATCTTCACTGGTACCCCCTCTCGAAAAAATCTTCACTGATACCCCCCTCGAAAAATCCCCCACCCCCCTTCGAGATTCTTCACCAACATCCCTCCCCCCTTCGAAAGAGTCTTCACCGGTACCCCCTCTTGAAAAAAGTTGTCATCGACACCCCCCTCGAAAATTCTTCACCGCCCTCCCCCCCCCCCCCTACAAAATATTTGACCGACACCACCCTCGAAAATTCTTCACCGACACCCCCTCGAAATACTTGGCCGACACCCAGCCCCTGGAAAATTTTGGTTGACGCAATAACCCCCCCCCTACCCCCCTTGTAAACCCCCCCCCCCTACCCCCTTGTAAAAACCCTAGGTATGCTGCCAGTGATCACATGTCAAACAATAAACAGTATTAATTAAATCGTTGTCAAGTAGATCAATAACCCTAATTCCTTGCTCTTCTTGTTTACACATTATTTACAAAAAGCACACATTTTTTATACTTGAGTACAACAAAGTATGCACTTCGAGTAAACATTTACAATTAGCCTTTATTCAGAAAATTAAACCAGTGACAGAGAGAAACCTATTTTGGTAGCCGTATACCCTGTTTTGCCAATTTTGCGAATATCGTGTTGAAAATCGTGTTGAACAAAAATCACCGATCAAATTCAGTCATGCATATACGGACATGTACAGTCACACGAATGTGTGTACAATGTAGTAGATTGTGCGTTGACAATGCACAGATGCCGGACCTACAATATTCCGCTACTCTGTATATAGTCTATGCAAATTCCCCGCCCGACGGTCGCTTTCGCTTTTGGATTTTACCGTTAACGTAGATTGTCTGAGCATGTAAGACATCAATGCGATGTATAATTCCGCCACAGAACCTGGCTGTACCCAGCATGTCTGTACGCAGTACTATGTACCAATGCAAAACAGATCCCGTCCCTCCCGTTTAGTGGACCAGCGAAATGTTCTGATATATCGCGAAATATAGTTAAAAAGGATATCGCACAGCTTGCGTACAAACGTCAGATCCATCGCCCAGCTAAAAATATACGCGAAAACTACCGTGACGGACAGCAACACACGGACACCAACCCCGTCCTCTTATTATAATATATATATATTTTTTTTATGTATACGATGTTATTTAATTCATATGCACTTCTTTCCAATTAATCTCATTTAAAATCCAAATCATAATATATATTTTTTTTTTACAAAAGTGAATTACATATCATATATAAAGTCCATGCATGCAGCCTATAACTAAATTTAGTAATTTATCCAAAATCTTGGGTAGAGAATAACATGCAAATGCGAGTAAAGGGAAACTTTTATAAGGAACATAACTTGTAATCATGGTAATAGTGGCAAAGTCCCCAATATGATTTACAACGAAGTGGTATGTAGAGACGGCATGTGCAACCAGATGGGAACAACCGCCGGGACAGATATGGATTTGTATGTATAATGTACATGATGTATAATCAATATACATTTACGTGGGCGGAGAGGGAAGGGGATGAGGAGGAAGAAGAGGATGAGAAGGAGGAGGGGAGGAGGAAGAATATGAGGAGGAGAAAGAGGTTGAGATAATGAAGAAGGAGGAGGTGGAGGTGGAGGTGGAGGATGAAGGGAGGAGTGGATAATGAGCAGGAGGAGGAAGGGAAGGCAGAGGAGGATGAAGAGAAGTAGAAGGATGAGTACTAGAAGAATGAGGAGGAGGAGTCTGGATGGGGAAGGAGGGGGAAGGAGGGGAGGAGGAGGAGGAGGAGGAGGAGGAGGAGGAGGAGGAGGAGGAGGAGGAGGAGGAGGAGGAGGAGGAGGAGGAGGAGGAGGAAAATAAAAGAGAGGAGAAGGACTTGGATGAGAAGAAGGAGGAGTAGGAGGCGAAGAACGATGAGAGGGAAGTGGAGTATGAGGAGAAGAAGGTGAAGGTGCGGTGTGGTGAGGGGAGGAGTGGAGGAGGAGGGAGAGGGAGAGGAGGAGTAGGATGAAGAGGAGGAAGAGGAAGAGGAAGAGGAGGAGGAGGAGTAGGATGAAGAGGAGGAGGAGGAAGAGGGAGAGGAGTAGGAGGAGTAGGATGAAGAGGAGGGACGGAGGAGGAATTGGAGAAGCGAAATAGGAGTAGGAGGAAGAGTAAGAGGTGGATGAGAGGAGGGGAGGTGGGTAGTGATGATGGGAGGAGGAGTTCAAGGTGGAGGACAGGGAGTGAGGAGGAGAGATGGGCAGGTGGGGAGGAGTCTGTGGAGGATTGGGTAGAGGAGCATGATGAAGATGAGGTCATGAGGTAGAGGAGGAGGGGAGGAGGGGAGGCCGAGTATGGGATGAGGATGGGAAGGAAGAGGAGGCGAAGGAGGAGGTAGAGGAGGGCAGGAGGGGAAGGGGAAACAACCTACCAATTCCAGAATGTTGAGAAGATAGAATTGCGTGGTGACTTCCAGGGGACCCACATCTCTCGGCGGCATCTGCCTGGTATCATATCCGGTATCGAGTAGATCGCTGATTAGCAAGCCCTCGTAGGACGAATTCTGACCTGTGCCATGTAAGACGTAGAAAGGTATAACATTACTTAGTGATTTGTAGCATAGTATTTCCATAGATAATTGGATAAGTCAGGGAATATTTTACTGTTCTTTTGTTATTTTGAATAGAATTTCCATATTAGATGAAAAAACAGAACTTAACAATACATTTCAGCCAGTATTCATTGGTTAACTAGCCAAATGACCTACAAACTGATTCGCATTATATAATATTCTATATTTCTGTATAACATCAACTAACATTAGCTAGTAATATGAGAACAAGAACATATATTAAAAACAAGCCGCGGTTTATGCTTTCACCATAATATTCACATGTTTTTGTTTACTTTACAATAACCGCATTTTCAAGTTTCGCAATTAAGCATTAGATTATCATTAACCGATCTTTTGACAAAAGTAGCACAATAAAAATAAATAATACATTAGAAGTAGCAAGTAGTAGTAGTAGATGTGGTGGTGGTAGTAGTAGTAGCAGTAGAAGTTAGCTGTAGTAGATAGTATTCTTCTTCATCAATAAGATCATAACAAGTGGTTGACTTACCGGAAACAACCCGATCTGAGAAGATGACGACGATTAGGCACCAAAGCACCTTCAAACATTTCACAAGCGGAAAGAAATTCATGATTCGACAAAATTATCGGTATGACTCGCTTCCCTTCAGGACCACTTCGTATCTGATAAAACTAGCTGGTTGATCTTGATGTTTATATATTCAGAGTCAACACATTCGGAAGTATAAATGGTTGTATCTTATGCTTGTTTGCTGACACCAACTTGCATTCGCTTCTGATTTTCGCGATGATGTAACGTAAATCTCATTAGGTATTCCGGAGACCCCCACTCGAACTCTACAAACAAAGTTAGTTGCGCTCTTGTTTATTATGCAAGCCCTGAGGCGTAGTTAGGGGGGCATATAGCCCGGGGCAGGGTAGCCCTATCAACCCCTAAGGGGGTATTTTTTACCCCCTTCGTTTACCCCGCCTCTCGTTGACATGGTACTTTATTTAGCGACAGGATTCAAGGGTGTATATTATATAGACACGTAATCGCGTTTTAGTAAAAGTTATGGTTATTTGGTGAAGGTTAATATTTAGGGCTTGTGATAAAGTGTTAGGGTTGTGTAGAAGTTAAGAAACCTTGAGTTTCCTCAATGAATGCAAGTTAATAGAGGATGAGATTCAGTAATTGTCGCCAAATCGAATGATATAGAAACCCTGGTACCAGGGTTAAAAAAGATGTTAATACAAATAATTATATCAGGTGTTTCATGTCAGTCTTGTTTATAGGCCCTTTTATATCCCTTCTTAACAGGAGAACCTTCCCCCCTAAAAAAAAAAAAATAAATGAAATAAATAAAATAAATAAAATAAATAAAATAAATAAAATAAATAAAATAAATAAAATAAATAAATAAATAAATAAATAAATAAAATAAAATAAAATAAAATAAATAAATAAATTAAATTAAATTGAATTAAACAAATAATATAAAAATGAAACTAAAATATAAAAATAAAAATGAACATAAATACAAATGCGAAAATAATAAATTAATAAATAGATATAAATAAACAAAATTAAATCCCCCACATGTGGGGTTTCTCTTGCTACACCCCACCACTTACATGCTTGGATCATATAAGATGAATTCTTGTGCGGTAATTAAGATCGCATCAGCAAATAGTATCTGCTTTATTATTGATTATGAATATTCTGCGCTGCATGTCATCTCACCTTGTATCGCAGTGTCATTCATACTTCAGAGACGGTCACACGGTATTACAGTGCATTGTGGGAGTCAATTAATTAAAGGGACTTACATGTAGTAACATTGTCCAAATCCTAAAAACTTACTTTAAACTCGAGTGGACGGTTCTCTCATACCTTGTCATAATATTCATTAAAGGACGGGACAGGTTTCAGATTTTCAAATTTATATTTCGTTCAAAAATATTTACTATTGAAGTCTATATTCAGATGTTAAACTGTCTTCGGAATAATTTAAGCCGTGTACAAGGTAAGTGTAACGAGTTAGTGAATATAATTTTGCATTTTTGCTCATTACTCGGCCATATAACGTCCATTTTACATGAAATTTTCACACAATACTATGTGGACATATCAGATAACAACGAAATACATTTTATTAACCACACATCACTTTTTGCCCTTGTCAACAAAGTTAATATATCCCTTTAAGTCACACGGTATGACAGTGCATTTGTGGGAGTCAACTAATCAATGGAGAGGAGGTTGGGAGTTTTTCTAAAGCAATTTCTTTCACATGAATATATTGCTGGAGGCTATTCGCAAGTTGTATCCAGATGGCCCCTTCCAAGAAAGGCTGCCATAAATACGACAATACTTGATTATTGTGTAATCTCAGGAAACGTACGATGGTCACAAACAATAACCTTCTGTTGACTCCTATGATCTACACAAAGATTAACAAACAAGCAATAAAATAAGTCACATTCCAATAACCCCCTTTTCAAAAATTCTCAGTGAAGATTGCAACATAGCATTTAAAGGCCTCATGCGCGTTTGTAATGTAATCTAAAAAGTATTTTAAGTTGTTTAATTAATAGATAAAATGAAATCATAAATACATGTTCTTTATATTGCATTTCCACAGTCACTGCAGTTAAAGTATACTCTTTTCTGCTATGTGACTGCTAAAATTGTTTTTAATATGTGAGTTTCTATTGTTTTGATAAAATGAAGATGGATAGCTGATTACAAAATATGACACAGGGGTGTGATAGCCTTGTACATAGAATACAAACCTTGGATGCCGCGCTTTAAATAGCCCTACAAGGAGACGATATCACGATAGCAGAGATTGCCGATGGCAACAATCGATATCGATTGCTCGTTTGTAGCAGAGGTGACTTGTATCAAGGAGGTACTATCGATAGTACCTCATTGCTTGTATCAAGCTGTATTAAGGTCATTTGTACGTGTGTCTGATCAACAATGCCGCCCAATAATTGTTGGATTTGATTGATTGATTTCGTTCATAGATCCCGTTGCATAAGGGAACCTGGTGTACATTACTATAGGTTAAAGGAAGTGGGTCCTGGTTTGGGGGGGGGGGGGGGGAGCGTGTCCGTAGCCAATTTTTTTTTTTGAAACAGGGGTCTAAAGAGCGGCTATGTTTAGGAGCGGTTTTAAAAAAAATGAAAATGAGACCCTTAGTATACCGGGCTTTTTTTGATGAAAATGAGACCTTTAGGAGCGGCGATCCGCCTATTTTGATGAAAATGAGAACTTATAGGAGCGGCGATCGGCCTATTTTGATGAAAATGCCGGATCGGCACTGAAAGAAGAGGGTCTTTGTAGCGGCACGTACCCGTATTGCCTATATACACGAGAACCCCCGTGGGTTAAATATCATTTTTTAAATGTTAAAATTATCCAAAATGTTCGTCGTCAACCTGTTGTGAACCCGTCGTTGGTCCAATGTGATCAGGGCTTTTACCAAACAACTTTCAATCTGACAATATTACCTATAATATACATTGTCTAAAGCATGCAGTCTGAAGTGAAACTGATATAAATGGTCATCTACGGAATTATCAATGTTTCGGGGACAGGCTTGGCGATTCTCCATGACACCCCTGGCAGTGGCTTTAACTTAAAGGACAATGAAATCCAGAACAAATTGTTTTATGCTCTATAATACACTAAATAGGATGAATAGTCCCTGAAAATGTTAGCACAATCGGTCAAGAAATAAGAAAACTATGGCTCTTTGAAAAGAGCCATTTATTTCAACGAGTGACTAAAATTGGCAACGCACTCTGGCAAAGTTCTGGACTACTCCCCATACATTTTGTACACTAAATGTAAATTTTGTTCAATTTTCTCAATTTTTTTGTTTACCCTTCGTTTGAGTTCAACATATGTTTTGTAGAATGCATTTATAAACAACATATCATGAGTTGGGGGAATGGAAAAGTGTGACTATGTAGAAAACTGTAAAAACATATGGGGAGTCCACACACTTATCATAGTGCGTTGCCAATTTGAGTTCCCCATAGGAATAAATGGACATCTTCAAAGAGCCATATATAGTTTTCTTGTTTCTTGCCCGATTATGCTCTAACTTTCAGAAATTATTCCTCCTAATCTCTTCAAGTCTGTGAAAGCGACATTTTGCTTGGGTTTCATTGTCCTTTAAAGTATCTAGCACAACGAAAAAAACAAACAATAGAAATACAACCCAAGGAGACGGCATAACTATAGCCGAGATTTGCCGCGGGCATTAATCGATATAAATTGTTGTCACTGGGTTAGTAATCGATTTGGGGGGGGGGGGGGGGTGACTTATGATGTCAATAACTGAAACAAATACAAACAAAATAATTGTCTATTGATCAAACGAACCTGGGTTGAAGAAGTTTGGCATGAAGTTTGGATGTAATAACAACCCTCATCTGTAACCCCGCCCCACCCAACCCACCCCTAGTTGCATTATCGTGCATAATACCTATCTGAACAAATCGAGGATGAAATCAATGTATTGTAAGTCATTCGGTCGAGGGAAGAGTAATTTACTCATTAACGATTAATAGTGAAACGGGCAACCATGGTCAATTCTAAACTACGTTGCAACATAAATATCAAACAGAGATATTGATGCGTCACTCATAGAATTTTAAGGCAATTCAATTTTCTAAAGCCTACGAGATTTAATGATCATAAATCGAATAGAAAGGCTGGCTCATTTAAGCCTTTTTTGATCGCTGCTAAATAATGCCCATAGCAACTAAAACGCTAAATGTATATTTGATCAATAAATATTAGAATTACTATACTAAACTAAACTTATAATGTACGTTAAAGTGATCTACTAATTGTCACTTTGTCAAAGCCGACCCAAATCACTTTATTTTAATTGCACCCTGTTCTTCAGCTTATTGTAGCCATGGTAACAAAAGCATAACATGGGGTTTGATTTGATGAGAGGCTCATTGCAATTTCCGCTCTATAAGGGTTATTATTGATATATTATTTGCGCTGACTTGCTCAAACAGGTAATTTGACAAATTGAACCGATTTATTAATTATCTTATTCATCCTCGATTGATCAGACGGGTATTGCAGCGAAACAGCGGCGTAAGTGTTATCAAACCAGATGGGCAGAGGAGGGCGGGCGGAGAGAGGGGGGGGGGGGAGGGGTGTAAGCGAATTCAAGCCTAAGGGGGGGGGGGGGCTGTAAGGGCTGTAAGTAATACAACTCAAGGGGACGACATTACTGAGCCGAGATTGCCGCGGGCACAAATCGATACCGATTACAGATGGGATGTAATAATCGATTACGGGGGTTGACTTGTCATGGTCGTGGTGGTGTACATTAAAGGCAAATATCCGTGGGTTAAAATGGGTAGTCAGCAAAATCCAACTCGCACTCCACCGTAATCTCCCGAGGTCAACTCGATGTGTGTTGGATCGATCTAGAGCGGTGCTTCGGAATATCTGAACACGGGCCTTCATATGAAATTGCATGCAGCACACAGCTGGTAGCTATTATGTACCGAGCGATAAGCTGTACATTGAGGTAGTCGAACCGCTCGAGCTGATAAGAACCCAGCGGCACCTGTGATGTCGGTGCGGTTGAGCGTGTTGCGTAATACTTTCGCTCGTAAAAATCTCTGATGGATCTCTATATTCGACCATGATTCGAGTACCTCCTTGGTATAACAAACATTCCGAAGGCGACTATTTTCGACTCGGACAGTTTGCGATCGCTACTAAAGGGGGATTACATATACCTTGCGTAAAAGTGCGCAATATGGATTCGCGCGTCTGATATACCGGTCTGATTGCCGGAGTCAGTTGTATAATAATTATGCTAATGGCGCTGGTCAATATGAAATGGCCTTGCTTGTGTGCATGTGTTTAATCATATACGGGTCTGCAAAGCCTTTCCAATCGGAAATCTAAGTCAATACGATTCTAAAAATAAAATTCTTAAATAACATACTGTACAATCATAATAATATATTGGATCCTAATCTGGTGTTATCGAAGAAAGAGTTGTCACAAACACCAATGCCTGCTTTTTAATTTTGTTTTAATAAATATGAATGAGATTTTGTCTTGTTCTTGTGTATACATGATGTACAATGACGAAGGGATGTGCTGAAATGTCAATAATAGAAAAAGAACAGTATTAACCTAATGAAAAAAGGTGTACATCTATATCAGATTTTGTCCGCAATCGTTCGCGCGAAGACGTATCCGATCTAACAATCAACAAGCGTTCTGGAACGCTTTTCAATTCAATCTTAAATATCTCTGTAATTATGGAGTCTTTAGCATGAAGCAAAGTACAAAGGTTTAAGGAAAGCGACTGAAAGCTCCGAGTGATTTTGGTTGAAATTGACCATGTTTAAGGATAGTTGCGTTTTGGTATAGAGGGCGCTATAAGAAATACTTTTGTTGGTGAGGTTATGAAAAACTGAGTGTCAAATTGGCAAGAGCATACAATTGTAATGACAGAATAAGCTTTAATTGATCAAGATCGGTTCAGAAAGAGCTGAAATAGCCATAAATATAACAATTTGTAATTATTGTGGGGCTCCACAATAATTCAACATTTTGAACTAGCCGTTGAAAAAAAAGAATACAATGCTTACACCTTTCAACAATTTACAAAAGAGGTTTTTAAATAGTTGTTGATGATCTCTCTATTTAATCATTATTTTAACAAAACGTCATATGCACAATTTCTTTATAAAACTTGGTTGAAACCAATACGCTTTAGAGAGCGCCATATTGTGTTTAAACGGCTCATTTTGAATGATAGAAGGCTTTTTACTCCGTCGTTTCTAATTTTGTATACCTTTCAAACATGGTGAAGTTAAAACTATTAGTTTGTAATGTGCATGTTTTGGTTACTAGAATTCAGTTTGACCAAAAGTGTACTATCCCTTTAATGGATCACGTATTAGATAAAAGTTTTATGTCATGGTTGTTTCAATACCGGATGATAATTTGATTTAAAAATGTCTCGTCATCCACTAATGGACATCCCATAGTCGGCATCTATTGTATTTTGTATGATGCTAATAATTATTTCCAAGGACTGATATAATTAATGGCCCCAATTTACTCTCACCTTGTAAGTGTTTCAATAACCATTTATAGTTATACAATAAAGAAATTTCTTGTACAAACTATCGCATCAATTAATACAGCTATACAAGCAAGTTATTATTTGAACAATTTCAACCCATGACGTCATCAGTTGATAAGCTCGTCGCATCAGTTTCCGTTTTGTATCACGTGATCGATACCGTCTCGTTTATGTCATACCATTGTTTTTGTTAAGTAAAGACAATACAGGATGATAACGTTTATTGTACAAAACTGCCGAGTCACACCGTCTAATACTAGTTTATGAAGTTCGGCATAGACAAAACATAATATAACTAGGCTATACACTTATAATTATAATTAATAAAGCGAATTTTCAAACTATTTGCAATCCTAGACGCTCTTATACCCCTTTTCAAAGACTGCTGTGTCATTGCATCGCATGGGTTTAATTACGGCGGTACTATTACCAGGATAATTAAATTGACACCAATCGTTCTGCACGTCGATACAAGCTATTTATCGATATAATTATTGACTTTCGTTTAACACCCCATTCATGCACTCCCGCCCGGAGTCATAATCATGTCAATCTTTGTCGAACAAAGTTAAATTTATAGCCAAATAACAGTTTTGGGAAAATTGCCGAAAATATCTTTATTCGCCAAACTAATTGATCAGTATTGTTGGAATATTATTACAAAGAGCTTGTGTGGAACAATCCGAACCTTACTATCGTTAAATTTAGAAATATCAGTTAAAACGTTTATTAATGCCGCTGACATTGGGCCTAAATTCACAGCCTGTTCGGTCCGTCTACGCCGGCTTAGCTATACGCTTTTTATTTCGTGTATATTTATTGCTCAATTATTCAATCTCGACGCAGTTTTTTCTCCAAATCTTTACATTAACAGGTAAGTTATGATAGATTATTTCACAGTGGTTGGTGATAAAACTAAAAAGCGTATTTTTCATTTTGTACGTGTGTTGGGCGTTTCCCAGTACTGTCGTTTGGCTTTAAACTATTGTATCTAAACAGGGAAGAACGGGAAGAACGCCGTCGTAGGGTTTTCTATAGCTCAGTCGGTAGAGCACCGGTCTAGCAATCCGGAGGTCTCGGGTTCGAATCCCGTTGGAATCCCATTTTTCTTTGCTCACTTTTAATCTAAACAATACAAAGTGACACTCTTTTATTTGAGGATAACTGCCCAGTCATCTTTAAACAGAGGCATCATATTCGTCACATGATTTCACTAAGATTAATAAAGTGCATTTTCCAAGAATATGGGCCTAAGGTAATCAATTGAGCTGCACTCTCGGACGCTTGAACCCCATTGTTCAACTCTGCTGTGTCATCGCATCGTATCGATTTACCGCGGTATTATTAAATGGATGATCAATTTGACAAATAGGCAATAATTGTTCTCACCTAGATACAAGTGAATGACTAATATACGAATTGAATTTCATTTATAAAACACCCCCATTCATGCCTTCCCGCCCGGAGTCATAATTACCTTAACCGTTCATTAAAGAGTTATGTCATCATGACAAGAGGGTATAAATGGCTCAACGGTATTTGATAAGTATGATATTACATAACACTGTACTTTCATAACATCACGCGGTGCTCACATGGTTATACGTGTTTATGGTTGGTGCGTAATTGCTATCATAGAATTATGAATAAACAAGCCAACCATTCGTATATTGCTATACACTATCCAGATCGCCATTTTGAAATATTATAATGTAATTTGCGCGCACAGCATAACACTGAGCTAGAGTAAATTACACACCGTGCGCAATGCGTTCACAAGGCTGCACCGCGCATCTGATGCACGATGTCAAGAGAGTATAAACGGCTCAACGGTATTTAAAGGAACTAAATAATACAACGTATTTTGGCACTTATAAGTTGATGTCTTGTAACTTAGGTCTGCAGAAAAAAAAATCCATGAAAATAAACACAGTAGTGATTTTAGGCTAATTTTCTGATGCCAAATCTCACTTAGCAGCCACTTTACGCCCCGCCCACAATTAGGGTCCAAAATCAGTAGCGTGATTGACACTTCATCGGCTTACGTCAACTAGAGAAATTAGAGAGGCGTCGTGTTCAGAGACTATGGGGCGAAGTTCTTTAGATGACGTCACACCATAAGATGGCAGCATAATCGATTTTAGCGATTTAAAAGGGGCGTTCCCAGGACAATTAGATATTTACTAATTACCCCAAAATTGATTGATTTTGTAGGAAATGACTGCCAAATTATTTTTCTTGAGGACAAATTACATATAGAGAGCCTATTGTGAAAATTAGGCCATCTAGACGCTGTAGTTCCTTTAATTAGTATTAGTGAGTGTCATAACACCACGCGGTGCTCGCATGGCAATACGTGTTTAAAGGTTGGTGTGTTGCAGCTATCCACCGGATCGCCATTTTGAACTAGGCTATAGTATGTGTGCGCACTGCATTTTAATACACTGAGCCAGTGTGCAAATGTGAGTTACGCACCGTGCGCAAGGCGTTCGCAACATGGCACCGCGCATCTGATTTACGTATCCGAACTACCTTTAAGGAGTTATGTCAAGAGAATATAAACGGCTCAACGGTATTTGATAAGTATGATATTACATAACCGATAACACTAGAATAACATTACATCACGTGGTGTTCGCATAATAATACGACATGTTAAAAGGTTGGTGAGTTGCTATCCAACGGATCGCCATTTAAACTAAGTTATAGTTTGCGCGCGCACTGCTTTTATTACACTGAGCCAGTGTGCAACTGTGCGTTACGCACCGTGCGCAAGGCGTTCGCAACATGGCATCGCGCATCTAATTTACGAATCCGAACCTTAAGGGGAGGGCCAAAGTCGTAAAAAGTGACTTTAGGTTGCCAGATCTCCACAACAAGTTTAAACCGATTTTAATTGCAAGTATTTGTAATGAGACAACATAATTCAGAGATCTACCTCAAACAAATTGTTGCGAACACCTCCAAATCCAAGATGGCATCCAAAAAAGCAGCCGTTTTGCATTGTTATAGATAATTGGCGAGATTTCCCAAACGACACCTCATATTAACATTATTCTGCAGTCATATTAAAGGCAATAACATTTCCTATAATCTGATATCAAACACCGTGGAGTTCAGGATATGTAACACGGTCATTTTTAGCCCCAAACTCAAAATTTAGGCATTTTTTCCCCAAAATATGAAATGATTGATTTACATAATTACGCATAATTCAATTATTGTATTAGCAGTTGAATTAATACTTTTCAGAAAACTGTCCAATTATATCAACTATACTCTCTGAAAATTTCAAGTATGTACCGTATCTGAACAAAAAGTTATAGTTCTTGGAAGTCAGCATTGATATCGACAAAATGGGTAGTTTTGCATGAATTCTTATGCTATACAGGGTGTCTCAAAAATGTGTAATCTTAATTATAGGATATGTATTTCAAAATGATTGCGTCAATCTCGGGACACCTTCAATTCCATTTATGAACAAATAAAAACAAACACCATTTCTTGTAATATGATGAATATTCCACCATCATTATGTAGCCCGTCTAGATGTCGTGTCCCCTCGTGTCGTGTTTGTCTTGTATTTGTTTTACTGCATTTATCATACATCAAGCGCTAAAAATGAACTTAATTCCACTCCACATGGAGCATTCCAGTCAGCTGCATACTGACGCGCATGCCATGCATATTGCGAATTCGAATCATATTGGGTGTTCATGATGTGTTTAAAACATTGTCAAGATCATGTTCATTATCTTGAATAAGTGTCTTACTGAAGTACATAATATGCGGGACATACTGTAATATGTGCAGAGCGTATCTAGATTCGAACACCATCTTGATCGCAAGGTATGCACCCTTCATACCCTTCATATCTTATTACATGTAACTGGAGACCATACAGGTCTATACAAATTATCTGACTCAGTATTAAAACAAAACAAACTCAATTGCTAAACTAATATGTACAACACCGAAAAGCCTCAGCAAGCCGAATGTTAGTTTTTTGTGCACTAAACTGTACTCGTGTAACCATGGTAACAACAGCCGATTATGGACAAAAATATACCAAATCAACCAATATTCATTTTAAAAACTTAAAAATAGCAGGTGAAGGGTGTTATTTCACATGTGATTTGCTTTCCTCCATGTTCACGCGAAAACTAGTGTGTATACTGCGGCTTGTACTAGCCAGATATATGATTTATTGTATTTCTATTGTTGTTGTTACTATGGTTACAAATGTACACGGTGGTACAAAAAGTTATTCTACGATAAACATAATAGCCTATTCAAAGTCTTCATCGAACCCTTAAAAAGTCTAGCTAACTGTGGTGTTCCGAATAATAATCATGTTATAAACATAATTATCCAGATATGGTCGATCCGACTGTAAAGGACGAGCGCCTCCCATTCGAATATTGCACTAAATAGTGCACTTTGCATGATGGATTTATTTTTGCAGTGACATTTCCGATACTCTATTTTCGTGTATTGCAAACCAATGGCGGCATATTTATGACATAAAAGAAGAAAACTGAATTTTTTTCTAAAAAGGGATAAACAATATGTCATTATTTAAGAGCATTTCTTAAATTAAGTCCGTAAACAAGAATTACATTTTATTGGGGCACCCTGTATAGTGTTCGAAATCGTACAAATTTGCTGTATTTGTCGATATCAAATGCTGACTTCCAGTTATTATAACTTTTTGTTCAGATATGGTAAACACTTGACATTTTCACAGCGTATTGCTGATATAACTGGACAGTTTTCTGAAAAGTATTAATTCAACACCCAGTGCAATTATTGATATATGCTGAATTATGTAAATCAATAATTTCATATTTTTGGGGAAAAAGGCCCAAAATTTGAGTTTGGTGCTAAAAATGACCGTGTTACATATCCTGAAACCCATTGTGTTTGGTATCAGATTATAGGAAATGTTATTGTTATTGTCTTTAATATGACTGCAAAATCATGCTTATTTCAGGTGTTGTTTGGGAAATCTCGCCAATTGTCTATAGTAAGTCAAAACAGCTACTTCTTTGGACGCCATCTTGGATTTGGAGGTGTTCGCAACAAATTTGTTGAGGTAGACCTCTGAATTAATTTGTCTCATTAAAAATGCTTGCAAACAAAGTTGGTTTAAACTTGTTGTGGAGATCTGGCAACCTAAGTCCTTAAGGAAGCCACTTTTTCGATGTTGGCCCTCCCCTTACCTCCTTTAACTAGTATGGCTTTACATCACACTGGAATGCCATAACATCACGTGGTACTCGCATGATAGTACTTTTTCCAAACACTTATATTCGCCATTTTCAGTCTTTTCTTACGTGGATTGCTTGTGTTGTTTAATATCCATTATTTGTATGGTATATATTTATAATGATGACACGTTTTGCATTTCTTAATTTGTCCTGTTTTGTTTGTGTTTAATTTTGCATGAAATACGTATAGAGTGTGCCCCCAATAAATAAAATAATGCCCCCAATAGGTCCGACGGCGCAGCGCTAATGCTATACATAAAACAATTATTTTTGCCATGATGACTAGACCGAGTTGTCTACTTTTGTATAATTATATGTATATGTTTACGTTACTGTATAATGTCATTTTGTCATTGTTAAAATAATAATTCATTTTATTTTATAGTAGGTATTCATATATTTTCAAAAACTGGGAATTCATTTTGTGTACATCCCAACATAAAACATACATGATATACAAACATGCATTCTTGATCTAAACATATAGTCAGCGAATATTTTACATGTATTCAATAATCATCGTAATGTCTAATAACAAAAATAATAACTTCAATAATATACAGTATAGCGCCTATTTTTCTCTCAGCGACACCGTCTTATTTTATACAAAAATGTATTACATTAAATAATAATAATGGCTATTTATATAACGCTATTCACGTATCATATGGCGCTTTACACATACATCGTTGTTAATATTTAGTAACATTGACCAAATCCTCAAAACTTACTTGGAACTCTAGTGATTCTCTCATACCTTGTCATATCCATATTAACAATTAAAACACGGAACAGGTTTCGGTTTTTCAAATTTCCATTTCGTTCAAAAGATATTTATGATTGAAGGGTTCGGATATAAAATTATCTACGGGACCTTTTTAGCCGTGTACAAAGTAAGTGCAATGAGTAAGCGAATATCACTTTGCATTTTTGCTCATTACTCGGCCATATAACGTCCATTTATCTAGAAATGTTCACACAACACCCATTGGACATATCAGATAACAACAATATTCATTGTATCAACCACTCATCACTTTTTGCACATGTCAACAAAGTTACTAGTTCCCTTTAAACCTTGTAATTCGAACTTGACGAGGTCAAATGGGCAGATCAGCATGCTTATTCAGAAGATAAGTCACTGCCTATGATAACTCTGACATCTACAAATCAACATAATTGACCTATATTGACTTTACTTACCAGAGTCAACGCCAATCATAGGCGTACCCAGGGGGGGGGGGGGGGGGGGGTTCAAACCCCGCCCCCTTGACCAAAAAATGGCTGTTTTGGGGGGTTTGAACCCCCCCTTTTCAAATTTTAGCAGGTCTCGAGACCACTTTTTATTTTTTTTCATTTCATTTCATTTATTCCATTCGTCATATAAAACATACATAGATATAACATCGATATTTACAGATAATTGAAGAACATACAAACAACATCAAGAACGATAAACAAAAAAATACAATTATATAAACGAATGAGGAAACCGGCAAGAAAGAACAGTGAAGTCTTATGTGGTGCTGGTCCCTTATGATATAATAAAGAAATAACCCTAACCTAACACCTAACACCTAACACCTAACATCTAACACCTAACACCTGATTGCATACATATAACAAATTAAAACATGCTATTCACATAAAACGCAATTTGTTGTATCTCTGTTTAAATGTATTTAAAGTTGGGCTTGATTTTACATGAGGAGGTAATTTATTCCATAAAATTGGTCCTTTAAAGAAAATTGAATTTTTAGAGACAGAAGTTTTAATAAGTGGTAAATGAAAATGTGATGATTGCCTAGTTCCATATGCATGTATTTCAAAATTCAAATGAAATTTGTTTGAAAGACTAGGGGGGATTATACCTTTATGACATAAAAACATAAATATAGCAATATTATAATCATTCAATTCAAATACATTAAAACATTTAAAACGAGTAAAAATAGGATCTGTATGGGCAAGATAATGGGATCCAGAGATAATACGTATTGCCTTCTTTTGTAATTTATATAATCTATTCATACAATAATCATTTAAATTTGACCAAACAATATTGCAATAATTTAATTGTGATAAAAACAATGCATTGTATATCATTAATAAAATCTTATAAGGGAAATGTTTTAATTTATATAAAATACCAACGATTTTCGCGAGTTTATTACAAATTGCTTCAATATGAACGTGCCATGACATTTTATTATCAATTTGAATACCTAAAAATGTCAGTGAGTTACAACACTGTATAACATTTCCATTTATTTTTACTTCAATATTATCAGTTCTAATTTGTTTGTTTGTAAAAATCATATAATTAGTTTTCTTTACATTTAAGATTAGTTTATTAATATTCAACCATTGAGAAATATTTTGGAGCTCATCATTAAATCGTGTCACTAATCTATCTAAGTCGTTATCAGACAAAAATAAGCTTGAGTCATCCGCATATAAAATACATTGTAATATTTGTGAAGCCTGAGTAATATCGTTCATGTACACAAGAAATAATAACGGTCCCAGTATCGAGCCTTGAGGCACTCCACATCCTATGGTTTTAAAATCAGATTTAATTTTATTAAAAAGAACATATTGTTTTCGGTTTGTTAAATAGCTTTCAAACCATTTTAACAAAACACCTCGTATTCCATAATTATACAATTTATCTAAAAGAATGTTATGATCTAAGGTATCAAATGCCTTACTGAGATCGAGAAATATTCCTAACATAATTTGTTTATTATCTAAGGCATTTGAAACCTTAAAAACAAAATCAATTAGTGCAGAGGATGTGGAGCGACCAGCTCTAAACCCATATTGACTGTCTGATAATAAATTACATTGATTCAAAAAATATATTAATCTATTATAAAAACATTTTTCTAGGATTTTTGAAAATACTGGCAAGACTGATATTGGCCGATAATTACTCATTGTATCGAATGATCCATTTTTATATACAGGAATGACTTTTGCTATTTTTAACTTTTCCGGAAAAATACCTTTATTCATAGATTCATTAAAAATACAACACAACGGATAACATATAATGTGAACAACCCTTTTAACGACGACAATATCAATTTCATCATAACCAGTGCTTGATTTACTTTTTAAGTCACAAACAATATCTATAATTTCTTTAGTTGTAATAGGGTTAAAAAAGGCAGTTATATTATTCTTTTCTAAATATTGCATATGATTATTATTTCTAATAAAAGTATTTGGAACATTATTTCTCAACGAAGCAACTATATTAACAAAATAATTATTAAACTCTTGAGCAATGCATACATCATCTGTAACACGTTCATTATTAACTTGAATGTGCTCAATATTTGTATCATGAGTCTTAAATGAATTTCCTATAGCTTTATTGATTACCTTCCATGTTTCTTTCATATCATATTGCACATTTTAAAACTTATTCTTAAAATATTCGTATTTTACATGTTTAATTTCATGGTTCAACTTATTTCTGTACGTCTTATACACACCTTTTCTATAGTCAGTTGGATTTTGTAAGGATTTTGTATACAACTTATATTTTTTATTGCACATTTTACGTAATTTATTAGTAAACCATGGTTTATCTCTTCTTTTCTTTTTAAATTTAATGGAGCGTAAAGGAAAACATTTATTATATAGCTGCATGAATTGATACAGGAAATTATTATAACTCACATTTGGATCTTCATTATCTACTCTCCAATTAACATCATTTAAAAGATTAATACATTTTCTAATATTATTTTCATTAATATCACGTTTCATAATTGTCTGTGATTTATTTAGTTTTATCTGAGAGTTTGATATACAGAATACAGGAAAATGATCACTGATATCCGCAAGTATAATTCCTGATAAAACATCATCAATGTTATTTGTAAAAATATTATCAATCAATGATATTGAATGATCAGTGATGCGAGTTGGGTAATGAATTACTGGATATATCGATTTCGTCATAAATACATCTAAAAAGTCATTTGTTTTGGAGCAAGAGTCGGCAGTCAATAAATTAATATTATAATCCCCAATAAAATATACATATTTATTTTCTCTATTTACAATATTTAAAACTGAGTTTATTGATTCAAAAAAGTCATTTTCAGATTCACCCGGAGGTCTATAAATAACACCAATAATAATATTTTTATTTAAATTTTGAATCTCAATAAAAATAGACTCCATACAATTTACATTAATGTCTAAATCTACTCTTTGTTTAAAAACTAAATCATCTCTAACATATATACCAACTCCTCCTCCTCGACGATCTACTCTATTATTACCCATAAATTTGAATCCATCTATATCATATATAGGATCGCAGTCGCGTAACCATGTTTCAGTTATTCCTATTGCACAAAAGGGATTATTAATAACATGTAAAAAAGATTCCAAAGAAGAGAATTTTTTTTTAATACTTCTGCAATTTACATGAAGACATGAAAATTGTTTATCTAAATATTTATCTACATTATGCATATTTAACATTTGGGTAAAATCTTCAGGAGTATAAAATGATTGTTGAAACCCATATGTTTGTTGATCATTTACTATAGGAGACAGTTTTTCAAAGATAGCATTAATATCAATATTGTTTACAAATTGTTGATAGTTTATACGATCAGGCATTTAGTAAAATACACATTCAAACAAAAGAAAATACAAATATAATTCAAACGACTTTATAACTTCAAGTACTTAACAGGGTTTAAAATAAGCTTAAAGTGGGAGTGTAAAAATCCACCGAAAACAGTGTATTAAATATATAAATTACAAAATAGTTAATTATGAAAATTGCTATACATGTATATAAAATATATTATATCCTACATGAATGAAATCCTGTTCAGTGATTGGTCTACATAGCGTCATGTGACCAAACATAGTTATGCCCATGGAGAAAAATGTGCTATGCGTGACGTCATTCATGGAATAGTAAATGCTAGTCCATGAATGACGTCATAGACGCCGGGTGATCATATTGAGCCCATAGAGATGCGTGTTATAAATCTTCCATGCGAGCAGAGATATTGTTTTAGCTTGCGAAAGATGCTCGACGAGATTTCTCAAAGAGTTATTTTAAAAGAAATACAGCACATTTCCACCCGTGAATATCAATAAGTTCAAAAGAATATTCTAGAGATGCATTTCATGTATAACGTAGCAGTATTCGAATTTTAAAATTACGACAATGGTGCACATAGTGCGTCGTTGTCCTTCTGTGGTCGTGACACTAATTCGTCATTTAACAATCGGCCGCAGTGTGCACTGCACTAGCTGTATGTGTAATGTACGAATAACTATTTTCTCCATACAATTACACGTGTGTAGTATTTAAAGCAGGTTAATTATTCACTTTGATGCGCGCGTTTTGCATTTGGGTGCGCATTAGTTGTTAATGCGCGTAACCATGAATGGAAAGATAGCGCAATACGCGCTCTGCGCTAGGACTATTGCGCAAAGGGGGTCAGTGTCACAAACAGAACATAGTCAGTGCAGTGATGGTTCCATGATCAATGTTTTGTTTTTCTTTATATTTTTCTTTAATTTAATTGAAATCATTTATTTTTGCGATGATTATGATTATGCGAAGGATATAAAACAAATATATCATGCACTAGTTCGAGCCACTAGTGAAATTATGGATTCCTCGGTGACAGAAAAAGCACTATGTTCTTCGGGTCTACGACCCTCAGAACATAGTGCTTTTCCTGTCACCTCGGAATCCATAATAACTGAGGCTCTCAGTGCATGGTATATTTGTTTAATATCTGGATTCTCTCATTGGGGCAAGAAAGTGGAAAAGCTTCTTTTACAGAGTTTAGCGGTCTCGATCATCATTAACTGACTCAATGCACTTCTCACTCTCACCTGACGATACATCAGGGCTGTAGACTTTGAAAGACGTAATAATGACGTCATTATACGAGACAAATTATCATGTCAAATATGGTCTTTAAAAGACGTCATAATGACGTCATTATGATGTCTTCTATACGACACAAATTATCATGTCAACAATGGTCTTTAAAAGACGTCATTATGATGTCTTCTATACGACACAAATTATCATGTCAAAAATGGTCTTTAAAAGATGTCATAATGACGTCATTATGATGTCTTCTATACGACACAAATTATCATGTCAAAAATGGTCTTTAAAAGACGTCATAATGACGTCATTATGATGTCTTCTATACGACACAAATTATAATATAAAAAATGGTCTTTAAAAGAGGTCATAATGACGTCGTAATTACGTCGTTTATACGACAAACAACGTGTTTACCTGTTTACGACCAAATTAAGACGTTTTAAAGAATTATTAGTCGTGTTTGTGTGAGTATTCGCGGTTAATATTATGCATGCGTCTTCATTCAGTGTATATGCTGTCTTTATCTATTTACTATGAGAACTAGTAACTTTGTCGAAATCGAAATTAAAAAAAACGTTACTCTAAAGCGGTTCTTACATAACTTGTCATGCTTCCAATAGAAGCATGGAATTGGTTTTAGTTTTCCGCATTTTTCTTTCGTTATTCGTACTAAAGATTTGTTTTAAAGATATTCATGATTTTTTCATTTTATTTGAAGATCTCCCTTGGACCGGTTCAACTTTGTACAAAGTTATGGCAATGAGGAAGCATACTCATTTTGCATTTTCACTCATATTATACGCCATTACACCCAGGCATAAGGGATCTAGTAACTAAAGGGTATTGTGTGAAAATTCCAAGTCAAATGCACGTAATATGGCCGAGTAATGAGCAAAATGCAAAGTGATATTCACTAACTCATTGCACTCACTTTGTACACGGTTTTCGCGGTCCAATGGATAATTTAACATCTGAACACTGCAATCGTAAGTAGCTTTTTAACGAAAGGGAAATTTGAAAAACAGAAACTGTCGCATACGAATACAACAAGGTGTGAGGGAATCGCTATAATTTCAATTGGATTTTGAGGATTTGGACAATGTAACCAATATACTTTTCACATATCGCTCAGTGGACATACCGAATCACAGACCCTAATTAGTTTGTTGCATAATTATGTCAATATAATTCAGTTTCTAGACCCCTTTGAGGGGATTGCCCTAGGCCTCTCAATGTGTGACATAATTAGTTTCAGTTGCAGTCCGTTTTGAAAGTATGAATTTATGTTGACAATTTATTTGATGAACATGCGTTTTTATCATTTTAAGAAATAAATCAACTGAACTGAAAATAATTACAGATGTATGAAGGATATTTTATTGTGCCGGTGTGAATATGAGATATTGTTTAGTGTTCACTGTTGTTTATGTTACGTATTCTATGAATGTTGTATGTAACTATACAAACAAGACAAACTAATGAATAATTTAACGCCAGAAAGAAAAACATAAATTTCACAAATAATTTATTTCATCATAATTATTTACAAACAATGCATACATGATAAGTGGATCATAGCATGGTCCGGATAACTGGTGGGGGGGGGGGGGGGGGGGGGGGGTACAGTCATGTTTTTGTACGATTATTGGGGACACGAACCCCCGCCGGTCCCCTCGCTTAGCTATGTAACTGCATACTGCTTATTTAGACCAGCATAAGTAATATACTACAAATTAGATTTTATTTTAAAGATTATTTGTAAGATTTCATTGACTCTATCGACCCCCTCTCGGGGTATGAGAGTACAAACATATTTACATAGTATAAATATAACAATAGTATAACAATGATAAACATGTGATAATATGAACAATGATAAACATGTGATAATATGAACAATGATAAACATAGTTATGATAATATGAACAATGAAAAAACATGTGATAATATGTACAATGATAAACATGTGATAATATGAACAAATAAACATATTTACAGATCAAGGCGAACTGGGCAATTCACCCTCCTACCGCTACGAGTGTGCCTAATAACATTGCTTACTTGTGAGATATCATTTACAGTGTCAGTGTTACCATCTACCCTAGGCTCTTTAGAAAAATGTGACATAATTATTGTGACGAATTTGGCAAATTTCTTTAGCTGGCAAGCATGAAGTGTATTAAAAATCTTATCCATGTGCAATGCACTAATTGGTGTTAGGTTACTACCACACAGGATATTTGGTATACAGAGTGTCCCAGAAAGGTTGCAACACTTACGATCGTTAATTTCTTCGACATCATCGACCAAATGTCATGATTTTTTTATTTCATTGGATAGAGCATTCTTTTTCCAACAAAATGATACCATGAACATGGATTTTGGGTAAGGCGTTTGGATGCTAGGGCCATTTTTCTGAGGCAATGTCGTTTCCTAAATTTGCTACTTTTTCGTCTCCAGCGATCCTCGGAACACTGAGACATTCTCGCCCCACGGCCTGCCGTAGAATTAGCTTTACATACGAATGGCTCACATTGTCTTCATTACAAAGGGAGAGCAGTCATGCGTTTCTTTTGTCCAGCGAATTGTATGACAGGCCGTGAGGAGAGAATGCCTCAGTGCTCAGCGGATGGCTGGAGACGAAACAGTAGCAAATTTTGGAATGGAATGGAATGGAAATAATGTTTAACGACACTTCAACACTAAGTGTGTTATATCGTGTCATGTAGGTAAGCTTTACCCCAAATAGAGCAAAGCTAGTTTTCAATTAAGGCAATAATGCCACAGTAGCAATGCCTGTTTAACTAAGCTGAACCACGCACTGTTATTTAAATGTGTAAGCACCCACCGGGATTTCTCCCTGCTCTTTACGAAAAAATGAGGTGCGTTCTTTAGCGTGCACGAGGATTAGTCCTCCCATACACGGGACCGACGACTTAAAGTCTCCTCCGAAAGACTAGGCAAATGAGGGTAAAGCACCTTACCCAAGGGTACAACTGCCGAAGCAGCCCCTCCTTATATATACTAACAAAGTACATTTCAAAAATGTCTATAAAGATCTATCTCCTTCAAAAACTGCAGTATTGTACTACGAGGCACGGTCTGAAACAAGACCCGTAAATCTGGGGCATCAAAGTGCCGCCCACGGATATGGGCGTATTCGACACAATCCACAAGAATGTGCCGAACAGTGAGCCGACAATCGCAAGGAATACAGTAAGGTACGTCTTCTGCCTTTAACAAATATGCATGAGTATAGTATGAGTGGCCGATGCGAGCTCGGGTCAGTACAATGTCCTCCCTGCGCTTAGCTAGGGGGTTCGTACTATTCAGTCCAACTACCGGCTCATGGGTATGTAGTTTATTTTCAGATTGAGCGTCCCATATTGTCTGCCATTTATTTCTTATGTAACTATTTATATTGGCCTTATAGTCTGTGTAAGGTATTCTTATGTTCGCGACATTCCCATGAAGGGCTTCCTTTGCCAACGCATCAGCCTTGTCATTTCCCCTGATACCGGTGTGGCTTGGTATCCAAGCCAGAACAACAAACTTCTCACATTCTATCAGCTCTGTGTAAGCATCCAACAATTCAAATATATATGGGTGGTTAAGTCTCCGACCTCGCAAGGCAAGTAGACTGGACAAAGAATCTGTAAATATAACAAAGTGATCGCCATCCAAACTATAAATCAAGTTAAATGCCATCTTAAGTGCAAACAACTCCGCTGTATATATGGACGCATTGTCAGGCAATCTAGCCTGTCGGCGAATGTGACCGCTTGTGGCTGCTGCTGCCACCCTCTCCAAGACTTTGGACCCATCCGTGTACACGGCACAATACTGACTGTACTTTTCCCGCAGTTCCCCAAATTTAGACTGAAACACAAGGTCGCTAGTCAGCCCTTTCTTAAACTCTCTTAACGTAAAGTCAATACTCACTTCACCAAGTGTCCATACTGGTGTACTAGGGAGCTCAAATGGCGCTATATGTTCGGGGGCAGGGCATATCTGAGCAAAGGCACCCTTAATACGCAACCCAAAGGGAGGTATAGCCGAAGGCTTACTAGCATAGAAGGTAGAGTATCGGGGCTGGAATGTTTTGTCATATGTTGGGTTATTATGATTATTTCGAAGTTTAAGTGCATACTGAAGTGATAACTTTTCCCACCTAAGATGGAGGGGAGGTTCATTGGCTTCGACATACAGACTTTGCATCGGGGAAGTGCGGAAAGCTCCCAGACAGAGTCGGAGTCCGTGATTCTGAATGGGCAAGAGCTTTTTAAGGTAGGACTTACGAGCAGAGCTATAGACGGTACAACCATAATCCAATTTGGATCTCACAAAAGCCCTATAAAGACGTAGTAAGACCACACGATCCGCGCCCCAGTCCATCTTTGATACAACCTTCAGAAAATTCAAGGCCTGCCGGCATTTCTGCCACAAGTAGTCAATGTGGGCCTTAAAGTTCAACTTACTGTCAAATACCAAACCAAGATATCGTGTCTGCTGAACAACAGGGATAAGAGAACCGTTTATCTTCAACTGGGGGTCAGGGTGGAGCACTCGTTTATTACAAAAATGCATACACACAGTCTTTGTTTTAGAGAAACGAAAACCATTCTCATTTGACCACCGCTCAACCCTATCGAGACACCCTTGCATCCGAGCCTCTATGGCAGCCATACACGGCGACGAGTACGTGATCGAGAAGTCATCTACGAATAGGGACTTATCAAACCCAAAATTAACCGCCTCAGTGATGCTATTAATCTTCAAGACAAACAAGGTGACTGACAGAATGCTACCCTGTGGCACACCCATTTCCTGACTGTGTAGCTCAGACAGGACAGTCCCAAGGCGGACCCTGAAAACCCGGTCCAACAGGAAGTTTTGAATAAATAAAGTCAGTCTGCCGCGCAGGCCAGAATCGTATAAGTCCTTCAGGACACCATGTTTCCAAGTAGTATCGTACGCCTTTTCAAGGTCGAAAAAGACAGACACCACATGGTGTCCACGGACGAGGCCATCGCGAATAAATGATTCCAGACGAACAATTTGATCTGTCGTACTACGATTCTGCCGAAAACCACTCTGATGTTTAGAAAACAGTCCATTCCTCTCCAGAAACCACACTAGACGAGCATTAACCATCCTTTCCATGGTCTTACATAGACAACTAGTTAACGATATAGGACGGTAATTGGTTGGGTTTGTGGCATCCTTGCCAGGCTTCGGGATCGGGATAATCACAGCCTCTCTCCATGAATCGGGGAAGTCACCAGAGCTCCATATCTTATTAAAAATTCCTAACAGCACTTGGAGGGATACCTCGGGTAAATGTTTCAAAAACTGGTAATGAATTTCATCAGGCCCTGTAGCAGTGTCATGACATCTGCCGAGAGAGTCCTTTAATTCACTAAGAACAAAAGGGTTATTATAATCTTCTGTATTATCTGATAGGAAGTCAAGTTTCTGCTTCTCTGCCAGGTCTTTAAATGCCCGAAACGCAGGCGAGTAATGACTGCTAGACGAGTTATACTCAAATTCATCCGCTAACAAGTTAGCAATGCCCTGCCTTTCTGTACATTTTGTTCCATCACGTTTATTTAAGTGTACAGTAGTGCTAGTCTGTTGTTTCCCACTTATTTTCCTAATCATTTCCCATGCGTGTTTAACGTGTGTGCGAGTAGTGAGTTTAGAGACATACTGCTTCCAGGATTCCCGTTTGCTCTTCTTAATAGTACGGCGTGCCTTTGCACGAGCCTTTTGGTAATCCTGCCGGTTACTAGCTGTAGGCCGACGCCTAAACTTCCGCAATGCCTTTTTCCGACATTTGATGGCTTCTCTACATGCAGCAGTAAACCAGGGTTTGTGCCTACTGTGTGGAGTAGGTGAGGATTTAGGTATCGTTCGCGTCGCTATATCAACCAGTGAGTGTGCAAAAAAGGCCAATGGATCTTCCAGATCCCTAAAAATCTCATCATTAATGACAGAAGAACAAAGGGTAGTAAATGCCAGCCAGTCCGCTCTGTTGAGTTGCCACCTTGGGACTCTCTCCTCCGGCATTGGCCTATTAATATCAAGAAATATAGGGAAATGATCGCTTCCACATTGGTCGCCATGGACCTTCCACTGGAAGTCCATAAAGACAGATGGGGAGCAGATAGACAAATCTATAGCCGATGTAGATCCTGAAGCCGGATGAAGGTAAGTATGAGACTTATCATTAAGGAGACACAAATCAAATGCTTCCAACACAGACTCCATCGTGCGGCCCAAAGGATTAGAATCTCTACACCCCCAGAGCACACTATGAGCATTAAAATCCCCTAATAAAAGAAAAGGTGCGGGGAGTTGATCAACCAGTGCATCAATTTCAGCTTGTCTCAGCTTATACCTCGGGGGTATATAGACTGAACATATCGTTACCGTACGATGGAGTGTGACCTTCACAGCGATAGCCTGGAGGCTAGTGGTGAGCTGGATCACCTCATGTGGAGACCCTCTTTTAACTAATATGGACGTGCCTCCCGTTGGTCTATCGTCTACAACCGACGTAGCCTTTTTATCATACACATCGTAACCTTTAAAGGTAATTTGGTCAGTCTCCTTAAGGTAAGTCTCTTGTAAGCAGACTACATGGGGAGTGTAGTCTGCCAAAAAACATTTCACTTCTTCATAGTTTGGCTTAATGCCTCTGCAGTTCCACTGCAGCACAGCCCTCCCCTTTCCATCCATCACTGAGCAGTAGGCTTAACCTTTACCACAGTAGTCTTGGGTGAGGGTATGGTACTCGGAATATCCAAGTCCATACTAGACTCCAACACATCAAACTTATTCTTACTCATTATCGGGTCAACAGACCCCTGCTTTTGTTTTATCACTTTTGGTGTCTTGCTCCTAACCACGTCAGGCGGTCGTGCAGGTTTTCCCGTGGTTGGTGCCCCACCAGGCGGAGGGGCATGCCTTACAGGGGGGTCCTGAGACAGACTTCTACCGCGGCCAGCAGGCCGGCCAATCTTGGCACTAGGCCTCGACTCCCTCACTCCCCCTTGTTTGTCACATTGTTGTTTAAATTGTTTGTCAAGTTTAGTCTGCGTTTGCTTCCCTATACCCGCCGCCCCACCAACTTCCAGCAACACAGGGGAGCCACCACTCAACCAGGTCAAGTCGGTTTGGGTGGCCGCTGCAGTGCCAGGTTGCCTAGCCGCTTTCGGTTGCTGGTTAGCCGCTTTAGGTTGTTGATTACTTGTTGGGTTGTTGATTACTTGTTTAGCCCTGTCCGCATACGTAGATCCTTGTGCATGCTGAGTCTGGTATAGCCTCCGAGCCTCCGGGTACGACAGGCTACCCTTAGTCTTGATCTCTTGGACTCTCTTCTCCTCAATCCACTTCGGGCACGCCCGCGAGTTGGCGGGATGATCGCCATCGCAATTCACGCACCTCACTGGGCCCTGGCAGGCAGAGCCCTCGTGAGCATCCCTACCGCACTTCTCACAACACTCACCCCTCCGACAATAACTTTTGAAATGACCGAACCTTTGGCACCCAAAGCAGCGAATGGGATTTGGAATATAAAAATCGACCTTAACACGCAAATAGCCAACCTTAATGTATTGGGGAATACTGGGCCTATTGAATGTCAAGAATAGGGTGTTGGTTGGCTTCTTAATTCCATCCTGGGTAACCATTACTCGATACACATCTATAACCTGCTGGTCAGCTAATTCCTCAAGGATCTCCTCACTGTCACAGTCCCTAAGTTCTGGGCAGCGAACCACCCCTTTGCACGAATTCAGAGTCCTGTGAGGGGACACCTTGACGGGAGTGTCAACAAATTTGCCAGCCTTAAGCAAGTTACTAGCCTGGGCGGCCCTCTCGACTTCTACCAAGATATCCCCCGATCTCAATCGCTGAATTGACTTCACAGAACCGGCCAGCGATTCCACACCCTTACTCACAGCAAACGGCGACAATTTTAGGGGCTTATTAGGATCGCTACCCTGGATCACCAAAAACCGCGGAAAACCAGCTGACACAGGGTCAGTACCCGAGTCTCTCCTGCTCCTCTTGTTAGATTGTTTTGAATCATCCATATAATTTATATTTAATTCAGCACTATTGCTCCCCACCCACCACGGAGTCCAACAAGGGGGCGCCAAATATATAAGGACAATCACTCATACCGACGCCAGAGATACAGCAGCGCTATACTCAGAGCAGACCAAAATCCACCCTGATTGACCTAAGCAGTCGCCTTCTAAGATACTACACCAAACAAAATTCAAAATCAATCTACTCAAGACCATACCACTCAAGACCGAGCAATACAGAACCTAAAAATCACGCATCGAAAAACACCGAGAAATAAACCAGCTAAACTAGTATCTTAGGGCTGGACACCACCAGCCGATTGGTTTAAACCAGGCCTGTAAAAACCTCCCGACTAGGCGAATCTGAGGCCAAAGTGACGTGTTGTTTTGGAGGGACCGCAGTCCAGCCGCCACTCAATCACCAGGACCCTCTTCTCCACCGACACGGGTCGCAACCCACGGCAAACAGGTCGTCCCTTTTAGTCGCCTCCTACGACATGCAGGGAATACATCGGGCCAATTCTATCCCCGGACCCGCAGGGGCTCCATAATAAGGGAGAAATTACAAAAATAAAAACCCATTTATTTCTTCTGTTCCCATAAGCCAAACAACAAGGTACAAGAGAAGTGTGAAAGCTCCAAATGATTGATTTTGGTTGAATTTCACAAAGCAAATGGATCACTTTAATTAAAATAAGTACAGTACATCGCTACATAGAGAACTTTCAGAAACTTTCAGAAATGTGCCATGCTATAAAACGATGTCGGAGTAACTTTAAATTAAACTAGATGTTGAATTCGTCACATTTGACGAATTAAAGGTTATACATATTGAAATTTCGATATGATGATATTGACTTTTCAACGCGTAATATGATAATGTAATAACATTTACTTGGCATAAATGAATGACAAAAAATAGGGCAACAATATTAATTCATTACATTCAATTGTTATCAAATTGGGGAGTGGGAAGCTCTTAAATTGACCAAAATGACTGTAAAATGGCTCTGTACCTGACGTCTTATTTCAACCATATCACACCTTTCCTTTGGCCGATTTTGACCCGATTTTCAGTATGTTAAAGCTGAGTTTCCGCTACACTATGTGATTTTCGAGTTTATTTCACGATTAGAGCACGGGAACAGGTCGTAATTGAAGGTTGAACTTTTTTTTTACTTTATCGTGCACAATGAAGACTTTACAAAATCTGATTGGCCAATGTTAAAATTGTAAAAATATGTGCAACTCATACTCTTTCAGAATATGAAAACAATATTTGTATATTTCCATGTATCAAAGAAGTTGTGACCGATAAGAGAAGTGCATGTTTGACCAGATTTAGCCAATTTTCACACTCTTTGCGCGATTTCAACTTTAAGCGGTCAATTCGTTGACTTTAGAAGATTTACTCGGCATAAATGAGGTATGAATTCGTATCTGCAACTCATAATCTATCCAAATATTCAAATAAAATTGGGTTTTTGTCGACTTTTGAAAAAGTTATGGCCGAATTAAAAAAGGATGTTTTTACCATATTTTGCCAATTATTTGTTTTGAATTGTTCGCCCTTAGATGTTAGATGGCGCTATACAGACTTAGCCAATTTTCACACTCGTGCGCTTTTTAAATCTTAACGGTCAATATGATGACTTTGTAACATTTACTCGGCATAAATGAGGTATGAATTCGCATCTACAACTCATAATCTTTCCGGATATTCAAAGAAATTTGCGAGTTTGTGGACTTTTTAAAAAGTTATGGCCGATAAGAGACCAGACTTCGGAAATTTTCACACTCGTGCGCTATTTAATTTTTAACCGTCAATTATGATGACTTTATAACATTTACTCGGCATAAATGAGGTATGAATTCGTATCTACAACTCATAATCTATCCGAATATTAAAAGAAAGTTGGGTTTTTGTGGACTTTTTACAAAGTTATGCCCGAATAAAAAAATGGTTGTTTTTTTAGCATTTTCAGATTTTAAGATCCTTAGATGGGCGCGTACGCGCTTGTTACGTGGCGCATGCGCATGCGCATACTTGGAAAAGTTGCCACTCGGCGTGATAATTATTTGTGCTAAATCTAAAGGGAATTAGAAGATGCATGACTGAGATACATCCATGAATGTAATTTCACAAAATGGCGTCCCGATGACGTCATGAATAGTTGGCGGCACCCAAAAGTTTGGCAGTTCTAAGTTAGACCAAGATCTATCATCTGGCCAAGTTTCAGGACAATAGCTGCACCCGTTATTGAGGTATCCGACGAACAAAATCCTTGTTTTCGTGTCTCTATGCATTGGCATACAGACACAAAAACAATACTAGATGTTGAATTCGTCACATTTGACGAATTTAAGGTTATACATATTGAAATTACGATATGATGATATTGACTGTTCAATGCGTAATAATGATGATGTCATAACATTTACTTGGCATAAATAAATGAATGACACAAAACAGGGTAACAATATTAATTCATAACAAAAGGGGAGGGGAAGCTCTTAAATTGACCAAAATGACTGTAAAATGGCTCTGTACCTGACGTCTTATTTCAACCATATCACACCTTTCCTTTGGCCGATTTTTACCCGGTTTTCAGTAATTTAAAGCTGAGTTTCCGCTACACTATCGCGATTTCCGAGTTTATTTTACGATTAGAGCACGGGAACAGGTCGTAATTGAAGGTTGAACTTTTGTTTTACTTTATCGTGCGCTATGATGACTTTACAAAATCTGATTGGCCATTATTAGATATGTAAAAATATTTTCAACTCATACTCTTTCAGAATATGTAAAAATATTTGCATATATCCATGTATCAAAGAAGTTATGACCGATAAGAGAAGGGCATGTTTGACCAGATTTAGCCAATTTTCACACTCTTGCGCGATTTCAACTTTCAACCGTCAATTCAATGACTTTATAACATTTACTCGGCATAAATGAGGTATCAATTCGTATCTACAACTCATAATCTATCCGAATATTAAAAGAAAGTTGGGTTTTTGTGGACTTTTTAAAAAGTTATGGTCGAATACAAAAAGGATGTTTTTACCATATTTTGCCAATTTGCGTGCGCTCGGACAGATTTTTGAATTATCCGCCGATAGATGGCGCTATTCTCCACTACAAATCATGGTCGTAATTGAAGGTTGAACTTTTCTTTTACTTTATCGTGCACTATGGAGACTTTACAAAATCGGATTGTCCATTGTTAGGTATGTAAAAATATGTGCATTTCATACTCTTTCCGAATATGAAAAAATATTTGGATATATCCATGTCTCAAAGAAGTTATGACCGATAAGAGAAGGGCATGTTTGACCAGATTTAGCCAATTTTCACACTCGTGCGCGATTTCAACTTTAACCGTCAATTCGATGACTTTATAACATTTACTCGGCATAAATGAGGTATGGATTCGTATCTACAACTCATAATCTATCCGAATATTAAAAGAAAATTGGGTGTTTGTGGACTTTTTAAAAAGTTATGGACGAATAAAAAAAGTATGTTTTTATCATAATTTGCCAATTTGCGTGCGCGCGTAATTTTGACTTTGACGCGCGCGTACTCCGTTATTATGAGTCAACAATGACTCAAATTGATAGGGTGTGTTGAGGGATCTATAAGGAATGCAAAACATGTGAAAAAACGACAATTTTACTATTCATTCGCGTTACGCGCGCAAATACGCGCGCGCCGACGCGCACGCGCGGAATTTTTTGAAACGCTTAAAATTGTCTGAAACATATAGTAAATTACTCGGGTTGAGGTTTTGAGCATTTTTTGACATTTTTTTTCATTTGACGGACGCGTACGCGCGCGTCTCCGAGTGTAATTGCACGCGCATGAGCTTAAAAGATGACCATTGACCTGATTAATATTGTTGCGAAATTTGAATTGAAATTGATATTTCATGACTGAGATATGATGATTATTAACATTTTACAAAATGGCGTCCTGATGACGTCACAGTCATGTGACGTCACTGAAAAAGTGGGCAGTTCTAAGTTAGAACATGATCTATCATCACGTGAAGATTCATGATATTTGATTCATGTGATCTTGAGATAATCGACGAACAAAAGTGATGGGGAGAATAATAATAATAATAAAAATCTTGACGAAATCAATAGGTTATACATATGTATATGTATAACCTAATTATGGCCCATAAAGCTCACCACGATGATTTTATTTGACAAAGGCATATTCAATAAACCACGGTGAAGATATTTGTTTCACAAGAAGAGCGAGGATAAAGACTTTTGAATTAAGCGTGAAAAAAGGAAATTCTAAAATATACCTTTATTATAAATATTTTTCAAAATGAAACAATTTCAGCGATTGCTTTCTATACAAAATCAATGGAAACGCATGTATAAGCGATTGATGATGCAATTGTCTTGATTATATAAAGCAAACTCAATTAATGCACAGTCTTGGACTCAACTAAATGTACCACATAAAACAACACTGTATTGAAATGAAAACTGATATAGAGGAAACACATTCTAAAAGGTATCAACGTTTTGGTCTATGTGATCTATAGATTAAAGTGCCCCAGACAACTTGTTGCCAAATCACATCAAATGGACATAGTCGTATACTATTACATAAAAGGGCAGAGGTTTTTTAATGCTCCAGGACCATATTCGTAAGGAGAGAGTGAGATGGGTGTTTAGTTAACTTTTAGCGAATTAAATTCTGCATAACATCTTGTATGTCGGAGCCCTCTCTATCATTTGTCTATGTGATGCCATATTATACTCAACCGAATAATAGTCCATATTAGTTTACATTTAGGCAATATCATTGCAAATGTATGTATTTATTTCACCTTGGATACGAGTACAATTATTAAAATAATATCATACTTTGGATAGGATCAAAAACTATTGTAGTATTGTAAAATAGGGTGTAACTAAATATGATGAACTATTTATATAGATTGGGATTTGATTAATCTAATCCCGTATCTTGTGCCAGCGGGCCACAATGCTGCGAGGAGAGTCCGACATGTCGGTCCAGTGCGCCAGCCCGTCGCCGACCGCACAGTCCTTCCCGCCAACCACGCAACGCCCGATCACCCGATGGCTCCGAAAGTGGTTGAGCCGAACGCACATCGAGAGCACGAAGCAGCATTCGGGCATGTCCGACAGGCGCATTCGGTCGATCGAGAAGGCTTCGTTGAAGATCGGAGAGCACGAGCGGCGCACGACCTTGGTGTTCTTGTGTTTCATCACCTTGCCGCAGCGCATGATGGTGATCTTCACGAACGTGTTGAGAACTGCAGGGGGGAAAACAAAATGGGGTTTGTAAATTTAACAACAAGATTTCTTAATTTACGATGGTCTTTCTGACTATTGTTCATCTTTAATTTGTATTCCAATTGCAAACATTTGCACTTGATTTACAGCTGAGGTTAACTGAGGTATTATACCTTCCTATATAACAGCCTAGTATTTAGAAGAAAAAAAACAACGAGTTCATGAAAAACATTCCTAAAAACAAATTGGCAATTCCAGCGTCACGGACATTACAAATATGAAAAATGTATCGACTTTGCAAAACCACTAATAACATATGAACCTGTCCATACTGTAACTTTTACTTTTATTATAAAGCAATGGCCAAGTTGAATACATGTATACACTACAAGTTTGAGAACATTTGTCTCATTCATTGTTCAGTTATTTCACAAAATGTGTGCCGTCACGGACATTACATATTTTGGCAAAATATGTAATGTCCGTGACGGCACACATTTTCTAGTATAACCGAACGATGAATAAAGGAAATGTTCTCAAACTTGTAGTATATTAAACTTGGCCATTGCTTTGTAATCAAAGTAAAACTGACAGCATGGAGAGGTTCATCTTTAAGTAGCGGTATTGCAAAGTCAAGAAATTTGTCATATTTGTAATGTCCGTGACGCTGGAATTGCCCAAGTGCATACTATATATTACTGGTGCTTTCTATTACCTATCAACCAACCGACCAACCATCATAGCAAACCAATTACTTACCCGCCCTTCCAACTTAATGGTCTCCCCATTTTGCACGGTAGACGTAGCCAGTGGCGTAGCAACGGTTGGGGGGGGGGGGGGGGGCATATGGGTCTTTGCCCCAATAGTTCCGAACTATTTGGGCAACTATCTGTCAGATAAATACAAATAAATACATAGCTTATGTGTTTCAATGCGATCAATCAACCAACCAATCGACCATTAACCCTCATCAGCTATTATATTTGTTACGGCCCGGTCACATATCGCCGGATAGCGTAAACATATGCCCGAGCCCGAGGGAGAGTCACATTTTCAATCCATTCGTCTCCGTTCGTATGCGTTTCTTGTCCGTTCCTTGTCAGGCGATGTACGTTGTTCTATCCGGCGGAATGTTTTGTGCACGAAGCAATGGAGGCGATATTCACCACCGGATAATTCGATTTCGCAAATTTTCTATTCGTCGGGCCCCGTTTTAGCTATCTGTTGATATGTGACCGGGCCCTAAGAACTTACTTGCCCTTCCAACTTCCTTGTCGCCCCATTCTGGCAGTCGCAGATTCTGCGCCTTCATGATGATCAGGTTGACCCTCTCTGCGTTCGGAAGGTACGTCAGGGATATCATAAGCTCACCCTTGTCCGTTCCCTCGTTTTCCTGCGAAATGAATCAAAGGCGGTAAATATGATGCGCGGTGCCATCTTGCGAACGCCCCGTGCATGGTGCATAATACACAATGGCTCAATGTTATGCAGAGCGTAAATACAAGCCTTGTTCAGAATGACAAATCTGGCAGTCCTAGGATCTGCATGTGCCTTCATGATGATCAGGTTGACCTTCTCTGCGTTCGGGAGGTACGTCAGGGATAGACCGAAAAATCATATCTATATTCCGAGGGTTAGGTCCACTGAGACTGTGTCTTGTTTCCGTTACCATTTTACACTTATTCGCTCTCCATCGTGATGGAGGGGATAGTTTGACGTCATAATATTAAAGAACCCCTCCAGAACGAGATGGATTGTTCTGTCTACGTCAGGGATATCATCAGCTCACTCTTGTCCGCTCCCTCGTTTTTCTGCGAAATAAATGAATAATTCGTTCCATGACATGACGATTATTGGTCCGGCAGCAATAGCTCGGGCGACAATTGTTCTTGTTATTACATTTTCAAAAACGAACGCAGATCTCCAAATTTCACTGTAGCGATAACGTGGCGATTAAACCTCGAAACAGTATTGTTGATATTATATCAATATGTACATAGCTGGATATGATATAGATCGACATTATAGATATAGATACATAATGTAGACTTTCATTTTAATCAGGTTGACCTTTCAGCTTTAGGTATAATAGTTACGTCATCAGTTAGACCATCCTTGTTCGCCTCCTAACTTCCTGAAATGATTGATGAGTAATTTCACTGATTAAACAATCAAATGATAGAAACAAAAACATAAACATAAACAAATAAACCAACAAACACACGAATATACAAAACAATCAAACTGACTATCACACGAACACGTAGAATGCATTTTGCTTCAATAGTTTACCTTTTCGGGCTTCTCTAATTCCAGACTAATGACCTTCTCCGATCCCTTCTCTCCCGAGGGAGTTATCCCGAAGTCGTGCCCAGACAACTCGTACGTCGCTTTCCCGATCGACTGCGTGTGCGAGAAGCTGTCGTATTCGCACACGGTGAACATCACCGTCATCCCGTAGAGAGCGCACCGAGCGATTCGGAAGGCGAAGTTCTGCTTGATGTCGGGGCTACGACTGCCTCGCTGGATTGTGGAGCTCATCGAGCGGCGTTTGTGGTCGGGCTCGAGGCTGAGCTTGACGAAGATGTCCCCAGTGCCCTGTAAATTTAAAAAAAAAAAAATAATTAATGATAATAATACAACATTTACCATCGTCGTATTTGTGAAGGGCAGCATATATAAGTTATTAAACAAAATCATTATCATCATCACTATACTTACCACCACCACTACTACCATCACCACCATCACCACGACCACCACCACCACCAAATGCACCACCGTGACCATCAACATCATCATAATTGCCATCATAATCGATCATCATCATACACGGACACGGTCATAATGGACCTCGTTGTCATCGTTATATGAAGCTAACTATTTAGTAAAGTTGTCTAATACCTCTTTAAGAACCACTGGTAGATTGGTTGCATTGATGATGTGAACTGTCAGTAGCTCTAGTTCAGCATCGTAGCTGAGTTTGAAGGACAGCTTCCCGGTTTCATGCTTCTTGCTCTTCTGCCTCCACTTGCTCACTACTGAGGCGACCAGCTTCTCTTGCCGGTAGATATTCGGGTCAATTTTCCCGATGGCCGTTTCAATGTCAGCGCTGGTGGCCGTCGCCGCGTGCGTGAAGAGGTGCTCCGGGGTCGAGCTCGATCGCGATATGGAATACAGCGCCCTCTTTGAGTCCGGAGTGAAATCCAACCAGGTGCTGCTGCGCGGTCTCTCTTCGGACAGCGCGCAATGCAGCCGCTTCGGCTTCGAGTGCGCGTCTCCAGAAGCTCCCGAAGGTGTTGACGCGAACGTGCACTTTGGCTTCGCGTGCGAGTCGGAAAGACCCGAAGGCGTTGCCGAGAAGGTGCACCGCCTGTGCTGCTGATCGGGTAGCTCGATCGGGGACATCATTGGGATCATATAGTTGGTGTTGTCGGACAGGGCGGACCCCAGGCCGGGGTAGATGATCCCGAGCCCTCTCTGTGAGTACGGCGTGGACGTGCTGACTCCCGAGGAAGAACTATCATCGCTCTTGTCACCTTTTCCGAGACTTTCACCTGCAGGATGTCCATCATCCTGATGGCGCCTCGATTGAAGGCGCCTTATTAGGAAGAATACGAAAGTGAAGAAGACAACGAGGGCGAAAATCTCGACGAAAAACACGGTTAGTGCTGCTGGGAGGGTCACTGCAACTATGTGTTTTTGTTGTAGGGTCTCAGTAGTTGGCGAAAACGGGGAAACCGGTTTTGAAATGTGCAAAGCTTTTAACGGAGCAGATTCTACATGGACTTTCGGTTCTGTCACAATGTTGTTGGATTGGGCAATGATCGGGGCTCCTATTGACACTGTGGATATGGTGGAAGGCTCAATATGTCGAACTGGAACCTGAACGCGCCGTTCTACTGCGGATGTCGGGCCAAATAAACCGGATGGTTGGTGTTCTGTTATGGAGGGACTAGGTGAATGTGGTTTGTTGTCAAGAGCAATCCCACCTTCTCGATCTTGATTAATTTCAACTTCTTTGTTCACGGCCTCAGTTGCTCCAACCAAATCGCTCGAGGAATACTGATGATAGTTCCCAATCGTGGTGTCTTTCCTTTCTTGGTTCCCTGCATCATTCTCCTGCACATCTAGCCGGATGAGATAGTGAGAGAGTTTTGCACCTCCTTCAAGTTTCAAACCCTGTAAATTGAGCAAATATATTTTGGTTTTAAAAAGGTTACCGTTTTTTTTGGTACATGTAGCCCACAAACGAGCACAAAGCATAACTAAAAGAACGGATGCTCTATTCAATAGACCGCTTCGGTAATGTATGCAAATAATATGCGTATGACGTCAGACTCCCCGTCGGCAAGCTTAACAAAAGTAACCATGTCCGGCTTGCCGGACTTTGCTTGACGACGGGGAGTCTGACGTCATACGCATATTATTTGCATACATTACCGAAGCGGTCTATAACATAGAGCATCCGTTTGTTTAATCATGTTGAATTGGTGTAAGACAACATAAACATAAACAAAAAAGGTATAGATTTCATTATCCATTCATTCATGCCCCTCTTTTTACCCTTGCAAGACAATTTTAGGGGCTGCTGCGAAAAAAACATATATACATTCGTACATATCCAACCACAAGCGCACACATGATAATCAAGTCACAGATTCCTTCAAGAATCAAGACCGTTGTCATGACGTCTTGTTACCCTGCACGCAGTATAAGCCCAATGACTTACAATGGTAAGTTCTTCAGTATTTAACATGATATCAAAATAATCAAGATGTTCAGTCATTACCTTCGTTAGTTCCAACAAGTGGCGGAGGAAGTCCATTCTCCTGAAGAAACCTCTTTAAACTGCAAACAAAAAATAACAAGAAACTACAAAGTATATATATGACTGTTTTAAAACAAGCCGTGTCTCTTCATCACGCCTTGTAAAAAAAGGGTGAATGTTATGTTCGTACAAACCAGTACACAGTCTCATCTGTTCTTGATCGAACTGACATCTTCATTTAAATAATACTGTAAATTCTTAAGTAAAATAAAGAATGGGTTTACTGCACTTTCACAATGCGTAAGCAAACAAAAAGGTATCATCGTTGCGTTTCATTCTTTTGTTATAACATGTTAGTGGTTCTAAACAACTTGCCCTTTCAGTTTCATGGCAGGTTATTTTTTTATAGTGGGTTCTTAATTGGCAGCCGCTAGGTAACACACTTTAGGCTTGCCTGACATTGTTTGGGACCATTACCCATGGCAATGAATAGCTACGCCTGTATAAATACACGTCGGTACATTTTTGTTCGTTCTCTTTGACTTTCTCTTACGTTGCCTAGATCTGCTTCAAAGGAAGGGGTAGTGAAGCGACGGAGGGGGGTGTGGGAGGACTCAGGGGCGTCGATCACGGGGGGGGGGGGGGATGGGGGATATATCCCCCCAATATTTGAGGTGGGGGGGGGATGGCCTGTATTATCATCCCCCCCCCCCCCCCCCAATATTTGGGAGGGTAAAAAAAAAAAAAAAAAGTGTACTGGCGCATGTTAGTGTGGAAGAGGCTACTATCGTATGTCTTATGTAGAAAGTCCTTACTCATTCCTCCATAAGCACAAGAAGTGCGATCCGCCCTTTGGTTTTCTGCAAACTTGATTTCATTAATTGTGTTTATCTATAACACGGTAACTCAGAAACAAGTTTATAAAACGTGAAATTGATGCCTTAGGTATGCTCCAGATTGCACAATTTCAAGCCCCAAAATGCAAAAGCTTCCTACCGTGGGAGGAGGGACACCCCCTCCCACACCCACCCCCCCCCCCCCCCAGGCGCGGATCTACGGGGGGGGGGGGGGGGGTTTAGGGGGTTTAAACCCCCCCTTGTGCTGCCAAGTGAAAATGTGATGTGCATATTATAGACAAACGCCATCATGGGTTTAACCCCCCCCCCCCCCCTGGGCTGCCAAGTGAAAGTGTGATGTGCATAGAAAAACGCCATCATTGTGTCCAGACCCACGCAGTATCCGTATCGTCATTGGGTCAAACCCCCCCCCCCCCCCACTTAGCAAAATAGCCACAAAAAAAAATCGGCTCGCCGCTACGCGGCTCGTGGACGATGCTCTGCATCGTCATTGGGTCAACCCCCCCTATTAGCAAAATAGCCAAACAAAATCGCCTCGCCGCTACGCGGCTCGTGGACGATGCTCCGCATCGTCATTGGGTCAAACCCCCCCTCTTAGCAAAATAGCCACCAAAAAAAATCGCCTCGCCGCTTCGCGGCTCGTGGACGATGCTCCGCATCGTCATTGGGTCAAACCCCCTGATCATCCCCCAACCATGAGAAGAAATCGACGCCCTTGGGGAGGTGGTTGCCCCCCCCCCCCCACTCCCTTCCAACGGTTGGGAGCTTTTGCACTTTGACTTAATATTATGCAATCTCGTGCATACCTTGGAAGGAAATTTGACTTTGCATGTTTGTAGACGTCTGAGAAGAGGGTTATTACCACTTTAAAATTTCAGGCACAAAGCAGCGCAGTCATGTTCGTATTACGGAATAGTATGGTGTACATTCAAAGCCCTACGGGCGAAATGTTGTTAAAAGACATCGTATCACGGAGAGTTATCATTTCTTGCCTTGGCTTGGGATTTATATTTGTATCAACCCCGATTAGAAATTGTGAATTTCTTCATTGATAATGATTTTATGTTCATATTATGCCATATTCATGTTTACTTATACAATTCCACTATTCCAATATTAGAAATCAATTAGTTCATTGTAGTTGGGCAAACAAAACAAAAACACACACTGTCAACGCAACTATGTATCCTTAATCCTTAACAAATTGTTTCCGGCCTCGGAATGAAGGAAATTGCTCTTTTATCTATCGATAACAAATGTAGGTGTTGTTATGTGTCACGGATTAATGAAGTAACGCGTTAATAACTTCCTACTCTTTTTACAAAGTATCACATAACGCAGATCCTACATTACAACCAGTGGGCCCTTATTTACTTTTCGTGCAAATAGGGTAGCGGACATTTTCATGATTTCTCCATATTTCAGATAATTTTGAAGACAAGATGCGTGACTATCTTGTGATTTTCGTGTTGGTTGTCATCATAGTGACAACCGTAAATTGCCGTCAAGAACAGGTGTCAATGACAGGTAAGCTTACTACATATATTGTTCTATTTGTTTAGTATATATAATTAAGCGAAGACATATACTCAAATACATGTATAGGTATGCAACCAACATGTTTATTATAAACTGCTTTTTGCTATCTATGTTAATAATGTTCAAGTTATGTTCCTTTATTGTCAATATCGAACGCAATATTTTGAAACGCTTATAATATCATGTTTTAAGGATATCTTTTCTAGATCAATACCAAATAAATGATAAATGAAACCACTTTTTTCTTAAACTATTTAAATGTTGCTTTCTGTGCATGAATAGTATACAGTATATTTTAGAATAAACAAAGACAATGAAAGACATTGCAGTATTGTATTCGAACCCTAACTATTTAAAAAATGATCTTCACTCGCAGTGACGTGTGAATCGTTCGAATTGGAGGATAATTGATCATTATTACCACTCTTGTTATGTTTTAAGTCAACCATCTGGAAACGATTAAAAGTGATCCATTAACTTCGTAAGATTTAAAAAAAAAGTAATAATTGAGACTTATATCATTTGCCAATGTGATATAAGATTCTTCAGAATGATGTACGGTAGTTTCATAGAAAAAAGAACACTGTTTAGCAAGTAAAATACATTGATGTCAGATTGTTTCACCTTCTCTACCGGCAGAAGAAATTCCGATTGATTCCGACTGACATTCGTACGAACGAAAAGCGTTTCGGGAACGCTGTCATTCAATCATAAATATATATCCATAATTAGGAAGACATTTGCAAAATCAAAACCTATTTCAGTATTATGTTATCATAATCCAAACAGCAAGGCACAATAGTCGTGTAGACGGTCCTATACTTCGTGTATTAGACCTGGAAACGTTCTTTAGTCCAACGTTTTTTTATTGATTCATATTCTAGAAGGGTTAAGAAGAAATTTCAGTTTTGTTGCCACCTTGGCAACATTGGGCAACTTTTTTTATAAGCATTTTAAAGTTAATTAGCTAATTTGCATATTTGTGAACTAAGGTCAGGGGTCATTTTCTATTCTAGGGTATTTTGGGGCAAGGATTCCATTTCCGGTGCTCGTTTGTAAGTGCCGTATGGGAAACACCCTGAAATCCAAGATGGCTGCCCTTAATTTGCATATTTATGAATATTATTGATTTTCAGTGGCTACAGCCCCTAATAAGCAATAATTCCGGATTATTATTTGTCAGTTATGTTCTAATCATTGGAATGAGCAACTAGAATACTTGAATCACAATGTAGTTGTTTGCTTACAGTAAAAATTCATACTTTTATAAAATAAATGCCATTAAAGTGGCAAATAGCATTATTTACTTTAAAATGACAAAGGTGGCCATCTTGGATTTATGTGGGTTGCCAAGGTGATACGTCAAATTAAGTATCATAAATGGATTTGTTGCCCCCTAAAACCTTGGAAAAGTGGTATTACTTGTCATTTTAACTTTTCGGGTTCCCAATATACTCGATTTGGGGGAATATGCAAATATGCTAATTTTATGCGTTGCTAGATGTTGCCGAGGTGGCAACCAAGCTAAATTATCTTTATCACACATTTAGAACATGATTGAGGAAAATAATAAGTAATTATGGCTTATTAGAGGCTGTAGCCACTGAAAATTGATAATATTCATAAATATGCAAATTAGGGGAAGCCATCTTGGATTTCAGGGTGTTGCCCATATGCCACTTACAAACGAGCACCGGAAATGGAATCCTTGCCCCAAAATACCCTAGAATACTTGTTTTTATCAATATTGTACTATTCCTGGATAGAAAATGACCCCTGAACTTATATCACAAATATGCAAATTAGCTAATTAACTTTATAATGCTTATACAAAAAGTTGCCCAACGTTGCCAAGGTGGCAACAAAGCTGAAATTTCTTCTTAACCCTTCTAGAATATGAATCAATAAAAAAAAAACGTTGGACTAAAGAACGTGTCCAGGTCCTAGAAAAATCTACACGACTACAAGGGAAATGTGAAAGCAACAAGTAATTTAGGTTGAGTTTGTCGAAGTTAATGGATCACTTTAATCTCAACGTCGTGCTTGCGAATCGTTGGGTGATAAATGGAGATAAGTATACTGAATTATTACTCCTTTTTATCTTCTTAAGCCCGGCGCAGACAGACCCGACTTGACCCGATCCGACTGGTTTTTAGTCAGGCTATAGTCAGTTTCGCTCAGTCGGAGCCGATCGAACATGTTGAATTGGCCTCGAATGACCTCCGACTGGCTCTTGACTGGCACAACCAGAGTCCTGATGCAAGGTATACTGAGTTAATCAGGCTGAAAACCAGTCGGATCGGGTCGAGTCGGCTCTGTCTGCGCCGGGCTTTAGTCAACTGTCTGGAAAACGATTTGATGTATGTTGTTTTGCTATTGGTTACAGGGAACTTGGGTATGACACGCCCATCACAAGACTGCCCAATTGCGAACAACGATCTAACTTTCCAGAGATGCCTCTCGCCTTGTCAATCGCTCACCTGCACAGACATGCGCAGAGAGCTACGATCGGGCACTCGGCCCTGTGTGCGCATGTGCGTCAGTGGGTGGGCGTGTCCGAAGGGAGAGTTTCTATTGGATGGCTATGCTGACGTATGCGTTAAGAAGAGGGCGTGTCGCACTAGACAACGGAACACGGAGGATTATGCATGCAGCTATCAGAACAGAACTATACCGGTAAGTGTTTTATTGATTTGTTTTTGTTTGTTTACGATGATGTTTGAATAATTGTGTATAATGCAACGATGGGAAGAAGTTTATTAACAATCTTCGTCCTCATACGTATCATCACCATCACAATCACCATCATGTCATCGTCACCATCATCATCATCATTATCATCATGTCATCATCGTCATCATCATCATCATCATCATCATCACTATCATCATCATCATCATCATCATCGTCATCATCGTCACCATCATCATCAACTTCAACACCATCATCATCAACTTCAACACCATCATCATCATCATCATCATCACTATCATCATCAATGGAATCCTCTTATTTAGGCCTACCTTCACATTAACATTTTAAAGGGTGTGGAGCAAGTTATGCCTGTAAAGTGTCTCCACGAAAATTACTTGGAGCTTCCTCGTTTCTCTTCTACCGTGTTGTTTAGCTTATGGTAAGAGAAGAATAGAATAGGGTTAGATTTTTTCAAATGCCCCTTTAGTATGACGATATCTATCATTCAGCTCAAAAGCGTTAATTAATGGTCATAAACCTCATAAACGTCCGTTGTAAAAGCTGACGCATATTTTCGCTTTTTTAACCAGGAAAGCAGTGTTCTTTTTCAATGAAATTTTCACACATCATACGGACACATCTTACAATGATTTTGGTACAGGATTGAAGTCTCAAATGTCATTTTGGGCAATATCTGACACTTTACAGGTGGCCAGGTGCACCTTTAAGTATATAAATATTTTCCTTCGGTACACAATTTAATACGTCAATCAATGAACGTCAATGTCTGTTAAAATAACATCTGTTTTATTTCATTTGCATTTCTTCTTCCTTTACCCACAGGTTAACACAAGTTTCCTAGAGGGTTCGCTCACATGCCGGTGTTTCGTTGACGGTCAGGTCAGGTGCCGTAACCCTTTCCCAGAAGTATGAGGACCTCTGGAGAACCGCCCGAGAGGTTGACCTCACGCCCATCTGTACATTAGAGGCCTTCTATTGCCACTTGACGGAGGAGTCAAGTAGCCACCAAAGTAGACTTTTCCCCTGTGTACTTTGTAAATTACCATCCAGCATCCTGTGCACCTAGTTGTGGCATAGGTATGGGGGGGGGGGGGGGGGGGGGTGGGGACATGGAGGGCTTGCACCCCAATAAGTTTTGACAAAAGCAATACAAACACATAGGGAGTAATCCTTTAAGAAATAAATTAATATCAATAGAGTGTGTCAAAAAAGAAATGAAATGGATGGATAAAGGATGAATAATAATAACAACCAATAAATATAAACTTTTCTAAATGTAATCAAATGTTACAAAATATGTCAATATTGTAAGTGTCAACAGCTTTTAATACTATGTACATTATTTTACAACAAATAAACACACATTGTAAACAAAGTGTTCTACAAATCCTGTCTTTATTGTACATGTACTGAAAAGCTGCATTACAAGTTCCAGTTGTGTGATAACAATAAGCCATTACAAATACATATAAAACATTTCAAAGTAATATCAAGCCTGCATCATATTTCAATACGTAACTAATCCAGTTCAGAATTGACAACAGTCATTCCATGTACAGTGGAACCCCTTTATAATGAGTTATGTTATAACGAGGTACCCGATATAGCGAGGTAATTTCACAGGTCCAGGTTCTATGTATCTTATTGTCTTTAAGACCTGATACAAGAAGATATCCGATATAAAGAGTTAAATTCAATGGACCCAACATGCTCATTATAATTGGGTTTCACTGTACAGTAAATTTGTTATTGTCGACCATACAACATATTTCATTTGAAACATTTCTACAGAGGCATTTTCCACTTTTGACTTCAGACATTTGATATCGCCATACAATTACAAGCCATTTTCTAGACACCAAGTGTTATGTTGTACCTTTGTTAACTGTAGCATTGTCATATTGCACCATCATGGATTTTATCCTTTGAAAAAATGCTTCCTTGGTCAAACCAAATAAATACAAATACCAAACATGAATGAATTAATACAAACCAAATGAATTTAAACAAATACCAAACAGGAATGAAGACTATTCTGATTATTAATATCCTAATCAAATAGAAAAGCTTCAAAAACACAGCATAAAACATGATTTATTATATTATATTACTGATTGAAATATGAGTACAAGTACAGATGATTGCCTGTTGCCGTCAAAATAAATACATGTATGGGCCATTCTTTGAAAAGTGAAACTTTTTTGGAAAAAATAAAGTTTGTTTTTTTCTAAGGTTTTATAAAATATATGTTTTATACTAAATATTGAAAATGCATTACTCATTTGCATAAATTTACATAATTCAATATTTTAAAAAAATTCATAACTCCAAAAATAATCAAGCTAGCTCATTCCTCTTACTCTCCTGTACATGTTGATACCAACTTTGTGACAATTGAACTTCATGTTACTATCTAAACCTAATATTTGTAAAATTCCCGTTCCCATTCACATTGTACAGTATGTCACACACGTGACCCAGACATCCCCACACAATAACATACATTAAAAAACAATTGTTTGAGTTTATTTATTTTTTGTACCATTTTCTTACTTACAGATATATATCTGTTGTCTGATACTAATATGAACATTTGAGCTTTTCATATCTCACAGGATTTTCAAAGTGAAATTGAGTTTTAAAGGGCATCAAGCGTGGGGATGCTACACAGCGGGTCGCCATTTTGAACTGGGCTAGTTTGCGCGCACCGCATGACACTGAGCTAACGTGCATCACGCACCGTGCGCAACGTGTACTTAAGATGGCGCCGCGCATCTGATTTGACGAATCTGAAGTACCTTTAAAAAGTTTCTTCAAAAATGCTCCCGTGCAAAGTCACACACGTGACCGATGCCATTTGACCTCTGTCCTTGGGTAACGTAATCCTAATAAAATCTTTTGTGTTACACTTGAAAGACTTCAACATATGCAAGTCATATATGAAGTTCACATCATCATACCTCCTATACTTACTGGAATATTAGCATTTGATTTCAAACATTTTCATATTTTGGGTCACACACGAGACCAAGAATGGCCCGTATGTGTGGTATATTTTTACACTTTGTACACTGAATTAATTCTGTCAATTCAATTTTGATGGTACTCTGTCTCTCCAAGGAACATACATGTACCAAGTTTGGTCAGAATCCGTCAATCCGTTCTTGAGATAACGCGATCACAAGCTATTTTTGCATATATAATGAGCTCTGTGACCTTTGACCTTTGACCACATGACCCCAAAATCTAATCAGATCATCGGCCCCCCAATATACATACATGTACCAAGTTTGGTCCGAATCCGTCAATCCGTTCTTGAGATAACGCAATCACAAGCTATTTTTGCATATATAATGAGCTCTGTGACCTTTTAACCTTTGACCTCATGACCCCAAAATCTAAACAGATCATCGGCCCCCCAAGATACGTACATGTACCAAGTTTGGTCAGAATCCGTCAAACCGTTCTTGAGATAACGCGATCACGAGCTATTTTTGCATATATAATGAGCTCTGTGACCTTTGACCTCATGACCCCAAAATCTAATCAGATCATCGGCCCCCAAGATACATACATGTACCAAGTTTGGTCAGAATCCGTCAATCCGTTCTTGAGATAACGCGATCACGAGAACGGGACGTACGGACGTACGGACGTACGGACGGACGGACGGACAACCCGAAAACATAATGCCTCCGGCGTCTTCGTTGCGGAGGCATAAAAAGTGAACACATTTCATTCGTAATTTATTATAATTTTATCTTAATACTCACTGTCGTCCACTGTCGTCTGCTTTCAATGCCAACAGGAGGCGGCCATTTCTTCAACTTCTCGCAGTGAAATGACGTGTCAGGCAGAGAACACAATAGCGGGTTACGATAATGCTATTGTGTTCTCCGCCTGCTACGTCATTTCACCGCGAGTAGTTGAAGAAATGGCCGCCTCCTATGGGCATTGAAAGCAGACGACAGTGGTCCATAAAATATTGATTATTTTTGTAATCGGGTATATTCATGAGGAAATAAGTGACTAGCAATGATAGTAGTTATGCTCTCATCACATCCAGAAAGGATAAGGGTTAATTCCCCTTTAACCCAAGGATAATTAAACCAACTTTTGTAAGGAAAGTGAGAGGGATCACGCGAAGTGAGCATTTTAAAAATTGACAGAAATTAATCACAAGTATACGTACTGACTGCGACTGCTCTGTAGCCTCCAGTGGGATCTAGGATGATATAGTACTAAGAATGGAGCACAGTTTTACTTGCACAGAGCACTCCATTTTTATTATATAATGGGCTCCTCGAGAAATAATAATCACGCAAAAATTATTTAAATTTTTTTTTTTACAGTAATGGATTCCAACTACATCACATCACATCACTTGGCTGTAGCGGCTTGTTCAGTGTCGTGTGATGGTAACATTGAATGTGCGGATGTCCATAGGGCTCAGAGTCACGTTGAATGCAGGAAGCACAACTGGCTCATAGGCAAAAGCTGAAATAATAATAATAATGAGAAGAAACAATATGAATATAAAATTCAATTTAGATCAAGTAACATGTATCTTGAGATATCAATGGCTGCAATAAAACAAAAGAAAACACAGGATCAGAAAGAGGCAAATAAAACAATAGGACTTGAAACTACCGTTCTCATGACAATAACATTGATTTCTAGATGGTGCAGGATAATAATAGCGCAAAGCACTTAGTGAGGATACTGTATTTATAAACCAAACCTATCATTATCTATACATAATAAATATTTTAGTATAATTCTTTTAACTGCACAATTGAAAATGCTGGTGGCAAGGGAGTTACTCACGCAGAAGCTAAACTGATATCAAGCTGGTTGTTTACAGGAACCCAGTGGGCTATGTACAAAGTCTTTGCGATTCCAGAATCTCGAAGGGAAGGGGTCAACCCCTTGACCACGAGAACCGAGTGGGTTGTGTACAAAGTCTATGGGGATTTCAGGAACTCGAAGGGAATGGGTTAACCCCATGACCACGGGAACCGAGTGGGTTGTGTACAAAGTCTATGGGGATTTCATAAACTCGTGGGGAACGGGTTAACCCCTTGACCACGGGAACCGAGTGGGTTGTGTACAAAGTCTATGGGGATTTCATAAACTTGTGGGGAACGGGTTAACCCCTTGACCACGGGAACCGAGTGGGTTGTGTACAAAGTCTATGGGGATTTCAGGAACTCGAAGGGAACGGGTTAACCCCTTGACTACACGAACCGGATGGGTTGTGTACAAAGTCTATGGGGATTTCAGGAACTCGAAGGGAACGGGTTAACCCCTTGACCACGGGAACCGAGTGGGTTGTGTACAAAGTCTATGGGGATTTCAGGAACTCGAAGGGAAGGGGTTAACCCCTTGACTACTGGAACCGAGTGGGTTGTGTACAAAGTCTATGGGGATTTCAGGAACTCGAAGGGAACGGATTAACCCCGTGACCACGGGAACCGAGTGGGTTGTGTACAAAGTCTATGGGGATTTCAGGAACTCGAAGGGAACGGATTAACCCCGTGACCACGGGAACCGAGTGGGTTGTGTACAAAGTCTATGGGGATTTCAGGAACTCGAAGGGAAGGGGTTAACCCCTTGACTACTGGAACCGGGTGGGTTGTGTACAAAGTCTATGGGGATTTCAGGAACTCGAAGGGAACGGATTAACCCCGTGACCACGGGAACCGAGTGGGTTGTGTACAAAGTCTATGGGGATTTCAGGAACTCGAAGGGAACGGATTAACCCCGTGACCACGGGAACCGAGTGGGTTGTGTACAAAGTCTATGGGGATTTCAGGAACTCGAAGGGAAGGGGTTAACCCCTTGACCACGGGAACCGAGTGGGTTGTGTACAAAGTCTATGGGGATTTCAGGAACTCGAAGGGAACGGATTAACCCCGTGACCACGGGAACCGAGTGGGTTGTGTACAAAGTCTATGGGGATTTCAGGAACTCGAAGGGAACGGATTAACCCCGTGACCACGGGAACCGAGTGGGTTGTGTACAAAGTCTATGGGGATTTCAGGAACTCGAAGGGAAGGGGTTAACCCCTTGACCACGGGAACCGAGTGGGTTGTGTACAAAGTCTATGGGGATTTCAGGAACTCGAAGGGAACGGATTAACCCCGTGACCACGGGAACCGAGTGGGTTGTGTACAAAGTCTATGGGGATTTCAGGAACTCGAAGGGAAGGGGTTAACCCCTTGACCACGGGAACCGAGTGGGTTGTGTACAAAGTCTATGGGGATTTCAGGAACTCGAAGGGAACGGGTTAAAAGAAAGACGTGAATCACACTTACGCTGAGGCGTCGTGGTGTGGCTCCCTTCGATGTTCCACTGGAGACGATTCACATTCTTGAGGACCTGATTGGCAGCCAGCGAGAGCTCCTGGACTGATGATACACGGAATGGCGTGAACAGATCCTGCAATGTAATAATATTATTAACAATACTAATAATACTTCTACTGCTACTACTTATAATAATGATAATATAACAAAGTATTCTGAAAGAGATGAGTTTGAAACATGGAATTGCATATCGTGTATACAACAGGTACACTGCTTCGTACATTGGTGTGTACATGAATTTACATGTGTGGTGAGTGAGTGAAGAATTATATCTGGTTTTCAGCGCATGCAGTACATATCAACATGTACATCTGGTGCGCATATTGTACTAGTATCAGAGCATGCATTACATGTTTGCGAAGAAAAGGTGAGTGATGAAAAACTCGCTAAACATGAATAAAAAATCTTTTTGTGTGTGTCAAACGTGCAAAAATAGCAATGCACTTTACAAATATTCATTATCATTATTATAATAATTATTTTAAACATCATACCGTAAGAGAAATGGTGACACTCTGCGAAAATGTAGCATCCTCCTTAGCCTCGAACTGATGCTCCAGTCGAAGGAGAACCACATCCGAGGTGAGCTGCTCTAGCGTGAGGAGGTGGACATTTTCTGGCAAGGCTTGGGTGATGAAGGAAGTCTATTCCAGAAATAAAAGAGGATAACACATTAATCAGTAAAAAGATAAATAAAATAATAACAAGTTATTTATATATTTTAACCCCTCTCTGTGCTTTGATTGCCAATTTCCATGTTTTTGAGCAAATCTTGGTTAACGATGGAAGACTATTTTGAAGAGAAAAAAAAATGAAGAGGATAATACAGGATAAAGTATTACATAAGAATATGGGGGGTGAGTTGCTCTAAAACGAGGAGGTGGATGTTTTCTGGCGAGGCTTGGGCGATGAAGGAAGACTATTTCAGATATAAAAGAAGAGGATAAAGAGAATTAATATTTTTACATTGAATTACTTATTCCCCCAATCATAGGATGGTTTGCCCTTGTCAGCTGTCTTTCATAGGAGTCCAAGATTAAGTTTGTAATAATTCTATTTCAACCTATTTACTACATGAACTGGTTAACCATTGGTAATACAACATCTTGAAGGCAAGAGGTTAAATGGGGAAGTCATTAATAATTTTTCCCAGCAATGATTTGCTCATTAGTGTAAAAATACCAGCAATGTATCAATATATATACTATTGATCAAACCTGCGATTAGAGATACTGATTGTTAATATATAATTATTTACTCATTCAGTTACTACCATTGAAAATTTATTTTCCCGCTCAGGCCACCAAAATACAAAATTTATTTAATTTATTTTTGCTGGCCCAAGAATAATTGTTATTGCCCCTTAGCCATCGGGCATGGGTTTGGTGTCCAGCCCTGCATAAACTCACGGTTTAAAAAATATATAGTTTCCTGAGCAGGCCACCAAAATACAAAATTACTTTAATCGATTTTGATGGCCCAAGAATGATTTGACTTGCACTTAACCATCTTGCATGCATTTGGGGTCTAGCTCTGCATAAACTTTCAGACACAGGGGACATGCTTGCGAAAGAAACATACAAGTAAGCCTCATATAGATCTCCTTCCCAAGCGCACTGTGTGTATATAGGGGGCCTTGGTAGGGGAGGAGAGGGCAACAAAATGGCTGCCACAAACCAAAAAAGTTAGTATGGAGGCTGGGTATAACGTCAACTTACAGACACTGGTGACATGCTAGCAGAAGAGACATAGAAGTAAGCCTCATATAGATCTCCTCCCTGAGCGTGCGGTGTAAGTAGGGGGCCTTGGTAGGGGAGGAGAGGGCAACAAAATGGCTGCCACAAACCAAAAAAGTTAGTATGGAGCCTGGGTATAACGTCAACTTACAGACACTGGTGACATGCTAGCAGAAGAGACATAGAAGTAAGGTTTCATGTAGATCTCCTCCCCGAACGTGCGATGTAAGTAGGGGGCCTTGGTAGGGGTGGAGAGGGCAACAAAATGGCTGCCACAAACCAAAAAAGTTAGTATGGAGGCTGGGTATAATGTCGTCAACTTACAGACACTGGTGACATGCTAACAGAAGAGACGTAGAAGTAAGGTTTCATGTAGATCTCCTCCCCGAGCGTGCGATGTAAGTAGGGGGCCTTGGTAGGGGTGGAGAGGGCAACAAAATGGCTGCCACAAACCAAAAAAGTTAGTATGGAGGCTGGGTATAATGTCGTCAACTTACAGACACTGGTGACATGCTAACAGAAGAGACGTAGAAGTAAGGTTTCATGTAGATCTCCTCCCCGAGCGTGCGATGTAAGTAGGGGGCCTTGGTAGGGGTGGAGAGGGCAACAAAATGGCTGCCACGGACCATGAGACCGTCTCCAAACTGTCCCGTCTCGTTGAGGGGCTCCCCAACACCTCTGTCGTCATCCACTAGGAGTCTCCGATGAATCTAAGGAGGAGAGCATGAAGGAGATATAAATTACAGTCAAACCCACTTATAAAGAATACCCATGGGACACAGAAATGTGGAAAAATTAATTGACCAGCGTGGCTAATTGTTCAAGAGAAAAAAGTAAAAAGAAAACTGAATTCAGGTAAACATAAATAGGGAATTTCAATCTGCAATCCTCGGATTGAGAGTCAAAAGACCCAACCACTAGACCAGGGACGTGTTCCCCCCAAAAAATGATGTCTGGACATATATATAAATTCTTTCCTTAGTTGTATACTACACTAACAATGGACTTCCAAGGACCATATTCATAAAACGACACAAGCTTGGTTCCATTCTAAAATCTAATTTAGATGATTAAAGATGATAGGACAAAGTACAAGAGATCCTTGAAGGTGTCTCCTAGGGTTAACTTTATAGGCAATGAGTGCTTACCCAGATAATCAAAACTAGTGATGAAGGAACCTTTGTGTTGTTCACATAGCCCTATCATGAAAAATAGACTGAGAATGTAACTTAGCTAGGGGGCCATCTACAACGTACATACGCAAATTATTGTCCGATATTGACCCCCCTCCCCCCCCCGTATGCACTTTTTTTTGCATGTGGATGAATATAGCGTACGCATATATCATATTACATGGCGAATATTCTCAAGCGAATTTTTTAAATCGCTCCTCAGAGCGATTTTTTTCAATAAAGCAATGAATGTCCATCATTTTTATTTTCAAATCTTACCATGATTTCCACAGATCCGTCCTTGAGTGAGCTGCCTCCTTGAGACCGGTCGGTCAAGATCGTCATCTGAGCTCTTGCATCCTGGGAAAAATGCATAGAACAAAGATTTTAAAAGAGAGATGAATTTGGAGGAAAAAAATAGCAAATTTCTGACCAAACAAGCCAAATCATAATCATCGTCGTCGTTGTCGTCATCATCATAATCATCCCCACCATCATCATCGTCATTGTCATTGTCTTCATAATCACCATCATTATCATCATCATCATTGTCGACATCATCATTGTCATTGCCATCGTCGACATCACCGTCGTCGTCATCATCATCATCATCATCATCAATATCATAACTAAGGGGATGGAATGGATGGACATACATTAAAGGGGAATTAACCCTTATCCTTTTGACTTACTGGATGTGATGAGAGCATAACTACTATCATTGCTAGTCACTTATTTCCTCATGAATATTCCCGATTACAAATATAATCAATATTTTATGGACCACTGTCGTCTGCTTTCAATGCCCATAGGAGGCGGCCATTTCTTCAACTACTCACGGTGAAATGACGTGGCAGGCGGAGAACACAATAGCATTATCGTAACCCGCTATTGTGTTCTCCGCCTGACACGTCATTTCACCGCGAGAAGTTGAAGAAATGGCCGCCTTCTGTTGGCATTGAAAGCAGACGACAGTGGGCCATAAAATATTGATTATTTTCATTATTGGGAATATTCATGAGGAAATACATGTAAGTGACTAGAAATGACAAGAGTTATGCTCTCATCACATCCAGTAAGTCAAAAGGATAAGGGTTAATTCCCCTTTAAAAACTTTTAACATACTACAGGGTCATCTATGTCAAATCACAAAAATGGCTTCACGCATTAAATGAACATGTAGTAGTTTTAAATGCACTTGCAATTGCACCAGTTATATTCAATTGTATTTGTTGTTTTTAATGCAGAAAGTAGAAATGAATGTAATGAAAAAAATGGTTGTCCTGCTTACTTTGATAGAGATCCTGCTGTTGATGGGGTAATAGTTGCCAGCGACAGGCTCACTGTTGTTGTACTTGAAGTCCTCTCTGTGATTTAGACTGAAGAGAAAAAACAAACAATAGAGTAAATTCAGTTCCTGTTTTTATTTATTAAAAAAAAAAATATTTTCAATGGCCATATTCGGGCAAAAAGCACCCAACATTCGAGCAAAAGCATGTCATATGCAGGTAAACTCATATCATATTCAGGCAAAAGCATATCATAATCAGGAAAAGTCATAAAAAGTACATAATTTTCAGGTGGTTAAATCGTGATCACTTTTTTCCCCCCTTGTTAGGTGAAAATAGGGAAGATGGTATTCAGGCAAAAGAACTCAGCCCCACTGGAAAAAATTTACCCGGTAACAAAAAAAACCCATTGATTGTTAGAATGCAAACTTACATCCTATGTATCATTTGTCTGCCGTTGGAGTCGGTGTAGAACTGACCGTCTGTCTGGATGTCAGTATCAAAGCGGGTGATGATCACTTCATTATCATGATCAACCATGGTCATTAGGTACAATTCTATTGTGCACCTACTCAACTCCATGGGGAGCATACATGTACTACTAACACAAGACAAAATATTATACAGCCCCCAGTTGATAGTTAGAATGCAAACTTACATCCTATGTATCATCTGTCTGCCGTTGGAGTCGGTGTAGAACTGACCGTCTGTCTGGATGTCAGTATCAAAGCGGGTGATGATCTCCTTCCCCAAACCATCTCTACAAAAACAAAACAAAACATTTTACAGAAAACTAGAAATAAACATAATATAATACAGGGCTTGACCCAATTAAATATTTTACTTGTACCCCAGTTGTGCCAGTTTTTGGTGGCTCAAAACAAATATTACTGGCCCCAAAATAACATTGCATTAGTAGCATGTCTGCTATTGTGTGCAACACATATTTCTATGATTGTTGTGTGGATTACTAGAAAATAATCAATTTATCATACCAAAGAATTAATTGTTTGTGTTAGTTCCCTATAAAAGCTGTGTAACTAAACCAAATTGAATGGAACCAACTTTTTTATTAAAAAGCTGTGAAACTTACCCAAATGGAATGGGACCGACCGTCCACTGAAACTCTGCATAGTTGAGTCCCTTGTAAAGGCGAATGACCTGGCTTAACCAAGGAGTAAACTGCTGCTGGATCTCGCTTACAACCGCTTGATTATCCTGAAGAAAAGAAAAAAAACGATGCACACACGCACACAGATTAAATACAAGATTTCTCAAAGGTAATAAAGAGTACAGGTAGAACTTTGAAAAGTAGAAGAAAAAAATATGCTGCACAGCCTTCATGAATACCGTTGAAAAACAACCGCGTTGTATGATTGGCATAATGCAAGATACATGTACATGTTGATATTTGTCATAATACACAAATAATTCATCATCCCAATATACCTTAAATGGAATTGATCTAATGGAAATCTATGAGAAAGACCAACTATTACATTTCACAAAATATGCAAGCATTGGAGGGGTCACACTTTTTAAGGCTTTTCTTTGTTTGAGGGCTACCCAATCAATGTTTTGGCCAACAACATTTGGAAAGTCTTGATTTAACTTCCCTCATAGGGCCAACACGGATTAAAATAATAATTTCTTGCATTTCTAAAGATAACAAAACAAAAGATACAGACAAACCTGTCTTAGTGGCCACCTGACTATTATAGCAGCCAACCTTCATATACATGTAGTTGCCACAAAAAGTGATCTCTTGCAGACTAAAACTATGTTATGGAACCTGTCTATAGAGGCCACCTATATACAGTGGACACATCCCCCCCCCCACCCTTTGGTGGTCACTATACACAGGTTTGACTTTCATACATTTTTTTTTGCGTGCACGCTTACCAGGACTACTTTCATCTGTGCTGACTTGTTAAACAACGGGAACGGATCACTCTTGTTTGGTCTGAATATGTAGGCTCCAGACGTCTGCAACGATTCGTTGTTGCCCGTGCTGGCATTGTACCAGAAGAAAGATTGGTTGACTTTGATCGATGTGTTGGAAACCTTGTCTGACATGGCAACGAGAAGACCCGTGCTCTGATTGAATGACAACTCCAGAAACTGAAGAAAACAAAGCAAGATATAAAGAGATTGATTATTTTGACCCCATTCACGACCGGTCCCAAATTTTATTTGGGCTGGGGTCTTTGGAGATTCCACGTTATACCATAAAGCAAATCGTCTTGAATGGGTTAAGAGCTAGAAATGGAACATACATTTTCTATTCAAAAGGTTTAATATGTGATCTCATTTACATACAGTTTGATTGAATGGTCATTAAAGATATACAATGGGTGATTTCAAGTATGGTGTTTGGGGTTGGTGTTAGTGCTTATTAAACACTAACCCCGGCCTTAGGCGCCATATTTGAAATCCCCCAATGTCACTGTATACCATCCTAACACAAAGTCATCTCAAATATGGTGCCTAAGGCCGGTGTTAGTGTTTAATAAGCACTAACACCAACCCCAAACACCATACTTGAAATCACCCATTGTATTGTTATTCGTACTTTGATATAAGAAGAGGTACAGCAATACAATTATTAATCTATATACTTACTTGATATACATGGTAGCCCTTATTTTATTTTTTGAAAGAAGTCAATGTGTAGTTGCAAAAATACATTGAATACTCTGGTAGCACATTCAAGGGTTTGACCTACAGGTAGACTGTAAGTATACATGGCAAGCTATTCAAGTTCTACATCTAAAATAAATTACTTCTCTATGGCAGAATATATGTTATACCAAAATCCAATTGTATGCCATGTGTTCAATCTTTTGTGGTTTATCACAAAATTGCACATTTCATATCAAAGAGTCTATGTGCATTTATTTATGGTAAATAAATCTAACGAAATTGAAAACTGTGACTTGAAGCACAAAATACGAACCTCATTCTCGATGGAAACATTCCCCTCATCAGATGTGACCTTCTTGGCTTTTATGACCTTGTTCTTCTCATATGCCTTCAGTTGTGATAACACTCCTCGCACTAAGACAAAATGAAGTGAAATATTATGAACTCCATTTTTGTCATTATAAAGATATAGGTACCATCATATAACTTAACCCGTTCACTTTGAGATTCTTATATCCCCATAGACTTTGTACATAGCCCACCCGGTTCCCGTAAGCAACAGGTTAAAGGGGTAATACAGGTTTGGTTTAGAGGGCAGCATATTTTTTGTGAGATAATGAAAATCCAAGTGTCAAATTTTAAAAAGGACACAATTTTAAAGACAGAATCAACTTTGTTTGATCAAAATCGGTTCAGAAACAGCTGAAATGTCCACAGATACATGTATATCAAATTAGAATAAATGTTGGGGCCCAACATTTATTTATCCGATTCCCTTACTTACTATTTGATATAGCTGCAACACGGTAGGTTGTATAGCCCATAGGAGGAAGAGTTGCAATAAAGACTAGTTCTCTAGTTGCGTTCCCACGGTTACGTCTCACGCTTTTTGTAGCAGCTGTCACTTCTTGGACCTGATCAAAAAAAAATTAAGATTTGTTAGTAGTCATTGTTAGTAGTCAACAATGTTAATCAATCAAACAAATGTCCACTGCAAATCAACCCAGACATGACTGACCTGGCTTGTTACAGTCCCATCTGGGGGGTGTTTCACAAAGATCCTAAGTTGAACTTAACTCTAAGTTGGACTTAAAAAGTATTGAAAGCCGTTAGTTTCATTGAATTTTTTTGGTAAAAGTCCTTTAAAGGTGCATAAAATGTTGTTTCAAATCATTAATATTTTTTATTATCAAGGAGATTTCATGTTATTCATGTAAAATTTATGAAAAGTCTAAAATACTTTCATGTTTGCTTATGAATATATTTTATTCCAAGGCTACAAATGGCTTTCCATACTTTTTAAGTCCAACTTGGAGTTACATGTAAGTTCAACTTAGGATCTTTGTGAAACACCCCCCTGGTCCTGTGACCCGGTACAAAGCAGCCTTGACCGGGACTCTGATAGAAACTTGACATACTTGATAGAGTCATACACTCGACTAGCACTTGTGCTAACTTTTGGTTCTCTTTAACAACAATTTAAACTTTTGTATAAATATAAAGTAATCGTTTACAGTTCGTATCTTAATAATTTGTCTTGAATTTATCGTATGATGTACATACGATATTGTTTTTGTTGATGTTAAAAAACTTCAAACTACCCTTGTATGGTACAGTATATTGTGATAAACTGAACTGGACTGAACAAAACAGACACGACTAACCTGGCTTGTTACAGTCCCATCTAGCCCTGTGACCCGGTATGAAGAAGCGTTGATCGGGACCCTGACCGGAGACTGGACCTGGCTTAGCTCGAAGGTTGTACGCTACCCTCAACACATTTGTTTGTATATGTTGTGCCTTTTAAAGATATCAATAAACTGAACAGAACAAGACAGTTAGAACTGACCTGGCTCGTTACGGTCCCATCTGGCCCTGTGACCCGGTATGATGCACCATTGACTGGAATCCTGATCGGAGACAGGACCTGGCCGAGCTTGATGGCTGTGCACTACCCCGAGTACCCTCAACAGATTTTATTTCATACGGTACCGTATGGTGCCTTTTAAAGATAAACTGAACTAAACTGAACTGAACAACACAACAGGACTGACCTGGCTCGTTACGGTCCCATCTGGTCCTGTGACCCGGTATGATGCACCATTGACTGGGACCCTGATGGGAGACTGGACCTGCCTGGCTAGAGGGTTGTACACCACCACTGTAAACTGTTGGTGAAAATTTAAAGCACATGTTTTTATGTCAACGAATGTTTAATAAACAAACATAATATGTGCTTCAATGCTAGTCTGTGAACTGTTTAGAGAGTTAAAGAGAAGACAAACACTGTCATTTTCGCGTACTGTTACTGATAAGTTCATAATTCTTGTCACTTCTAGTCATATATTTCCTCTTGGTCAGTGCCAAATTCAATCACCAATATTCAACTGATCCGGTTCTCCAAACAAGTTAATGCGAATACCATAATCCACCATTTAGCTAAAACATTTAGAAAGGAATTCCAGCTTGGTCCCAATGATATTCATATTACTTTCGAGAACAAATTATATAAATATAGAAATTCAAATTACATTTAAGAACAAATCAATATATGCAATGCTGCGAGTACTCTGACTGAAGATGACCATGGCACTCAGAGGGTTAAAGGGAACCACCAGGCAAAGAACAATACATAGTTATATGTTTTGGTACCGTTGTGTGATATCAAATAGATACCCAACATTTTGCAAAGGGTTGTGTACTTCATAAACAATGCAATTAATTACCAACACTTACGGAACCATTATTATGTCATGGTTCCGTACGTGCCAAACAATTGCGAGTGCGCCAATTCTATTCATACGTACGTTTGGAGACAATAGAATCACGGACGATGCATTCGTCCTAGACAAAAGGTAGTCTTCATATGCAGACCCCTGAACACATGTAATATGGTGATGCTTTTTCCCCAATTATATATTTTTTCTGAGAAACTATTTTTCTGATTTTGTTGGTGGAATGGACTACTCAAGATGTTACATTTCTTTTATGAGAATATTATTTTGGGGCGGTGGTACCCTTTAAAAGTGACTGTGAACTTACTGTGGTCTGTGTTTCAGTGATAGGGCAGATGCTAATGTTGACATAGTCGCAATGATCAACTGTGTCCGAGAGCTGAATGCCATCCCTTTGCTTCATGGTGGATGCTATGGCTTCGTTGATCAAGGTCTGGGGGATAAATGTACATACATGTATCATCAAATTAAAAAGTTGCTTTTGGATAAATGGGCATTTTTTGTTTGTAACTTGAACGGTAATGTGAACAATAGCCCACCAGAATTTTAAAGGAGTTATTTTTACATTGGGTACTATTATAATGGAAAATTTGTATTCAATTATCGAATTAAAGTAAAATGTTAACTGGCTCCATGTTTAAAAGACTATATGTATCAACTCACTTGACAATTGACTCTCCCCATGGATAGTCTCTTTGCATAATCATTGGCAACATGCTGCTTCTCTGTACCACTGTCGAACATAAACAGAACAAATTGGTGAAATATTGGATAATACTGTAATAAAGCGCTATATAAAAATGGAAAATTATTAATTATCAGTATTATAATTAGTGGATGGATGGATGGATAAATAGATGGATAGATATTGGTAATTCAAAATTTCATCCATGGGTTAAATTAAGTCCTCGAACTAAAGAAATTAAGAAAAATACTGCTGAAAACTGCTTACTACTAAGAATTAAAGTGAGAGCCAGTATAAAGGAGGGTAGCCTTCAATCCTAGCAGAATCTTCCTTAGAGCAAGTCTCTGCTGACAAAGTTCATGCTAGGATTGAAAGCAAGTACGCTCCTCACTGACTCTTGAACTAAATACGAGCGTAAACTATGTAAAATTTTGCAATTTAACCCTCCCTAGGACAAATTGGGCCTTGGTGGCTTAAGGGCAATAATTTGATTTAAACGCTAACTCTACTTACGTTACTGCATCATGGTGCTGTGCCACCGCCATAGCTTCCTCTGCAAGTGAAAAATAGATCAAGAGAAATATTTTGGATGTAATTTTTTGTTTTAACTCTAATAAAGAATGGAAACATGGATGGAAAGGAAAGGACCACTTTATGTTATGGAACAAAGCATAATTATTCAAACAATGATGAGATTTTTTCTGCTCAGGAATCGCTTTTAATCTTCAAAAGAATTTGGCAAAGTCACTGGAAGGATATAATCCTATGAGTGCGAGTTTAATGAAACATATAGCACATTTAAAAGAAAAATCTTTAAAGTAAACACATCATTTTTGACAAGGCAAGACAAATAATCACTTGCCCAGCCGGGTAAGTATAAAACTAGTTTTCACTTGCCCTTCCATGATTTTGACTTGCCCAGGGCCAGTGGGCAAGTGGGTTTGTAGAGCCCTGGGCCCGTATTCATAAAACCCTGCTAGCTTAGTTCCATGCTAAGCGCATTTCAAATCATGCAGTTTAGGGTGCTATATTAAAACAGTTTCCTAGTCCCCAACTAGGGTTAGCTGGTTAAGTCTTGAATACCTAATAAGTTAACCCTAGTAAATATATTACTCATTGCGGATAGAGTATCGAAAATAATATCGCTAGTGATATTCGTTTGTCTCGCAATGTATGGTCAACAAGGAATCTAAAAGATCACGACGTTTCGTGCGCTGCTGCAACACTTTGTCAAGTGATATAATCTAATGTAAGCAATCGTGTTTTATACTCTCAGGCGGCTCCAAACCGCTCTATCTCGCATGAGCGAGTACGTTCCTAATTGGTCAATAACGGGCAAATTCTATTGGCCGGTGGTCCATACTCTCTATGAAAGTTAACCCTAATTAGCAACTAAAATATTGTGTGTTAGAAACATAGCCAGATCATCCAAAATATACTTAGCAAGAAACTAAGCTAGCATGCTTTTATGAACATGGGCCCTGCTTGACCTGTCATGGGCTCATGTTTATGACAAATGCAAGTTGTACCAAAGCAAGATATCTTCAATGGGCATAAAAGACATTTTGTTCTTACTTAGGGTTTCTGAGGTAGCACGCGAGTCGTTGAAACTTTCCATCCCGACAAAGCTTTCCAACTGTTTGCAAACCTGTGGAATTGAAACAGAGTTGCATTTAAATCAATAAGGATCTACACAAGTGCAACACACAAGTCCATGGTGGAAATTATAGGGCCAATTGTTTACCAATCACGATAACTTACAAAGCCAAATTTGTACTTTGACGGGGAATTCAGACAAAAAAAATACTTACAAACGATCTCTATGAAAGAACTACCGTATTTGCCGGTGTATAAACCGCACCTGTGTATTAACCGCACCCCCATTTTTGCAACAAAAACAAATTGAAAAAAGTGCAGTTGATACGCTATAAACCGCACCCGTGTATTAACCGCACCCCCATTTTTGCAAACAAAATTTATAAAAAAAGGTGCGGTTAATACACCATCAAATACGGTAGTAACAAGGCCAGCAGCTCACTTAGATGAATATTCCAAGCAAACAAACACTTTTGCATACCTGAAGTATCTTGTTGGACTCTCTCACGTAGCCTTTGATCGCGGGTCGGCTCACGAAGTAGCCGCCCCAGAAATTGTTTGGCGCATCGCCGTAGGGCATGAAATCCTTGCTCTTAGTCGTCCATACTTTGTTGGCTTGGTTTAGGTTGTAGGTGTAGCAAGATGGCGTCGAGTACAGGAGATGGAGCCCAGTTTCTTCCTCCTACAAGAAATGAAAGTAAACAATGTTCCAATTATATTGACGTTAATCAGTGAAACAACAATTACATGTATCTTCAAAAGCTAATTTTAAGCTCCCCCAAAGGCATGAAATCCTTGCTCTTTATATAGTAGTCCATACTTTGTTGGCTTGATTCAGGTTGTAGGTATAGCAAGATGGCGTCGAGTACAGAAGATGGAGCCCAGTTTCTTCCTCCTATGAGAGATGAACGCAAATCATTTGTAATGTTATTGAATATGCTCATGAATCAGTTAAAGGAACAATTTTGTCAGAGCTTACCGTATTTGCTGGTGTATTAACCGCACCTTTTTTCAACAACAAAAAATTTCAAAAATGGGGGTGCGGTTAATACACGGGTGCAGTTTATAGCGTATTAACCACACTTTTTTCAAAAAAACTTGCAAAAAAAAGGGGGGGGGGGGTGCGGTTAGTACACAGGTGCGGTTTATACACCGGCAAATACGGTATTTCCAAGCTCGCATGCATTAACCCCTTCATGACTGGTCCTGAAAATACTTGGGCTAGGGTCTATGGAGAATACATATTATAGCAAAATCAATCAGTCCTGAACGGATTAAAATAGCATTATAAACTCTTTGCAAAAACTGCTATTTTGTGATTTTCAGGTGCTATTTTTAGTGTATACAGCCCAGTCTCCTCCTACCAAAAATGCAAATAAACAATATCAGAATTTGATGTTAATGTCAAATCAGTGTAACAACAATTATCTTCAAAAGATAATTTGTTTAATAAAGCTCGCCAAAAAGCATGAAATCCTTGCTTTTAGTGATCCATCTTTTGTTGGCTTGGTTTAGGTTGTAGGTATAGAAAGATGGCATCGAGTATAGGAGATGGAGCCCAGTTTCTTCCTCCTATGAGAGAGGAAAGCAAACAATGTTCCAATTGTATTGAGGGTAATCAGTGAAACAACAATTATCTTCAAAAGTCTCTATTGCACTATTCTAAAGCTATATTTATCAGAACTAATTAACGAACATGATTTGGGGGTAAATATTTACCTTTGCATTGACGTATTTGATGAGCTTATCAAGGTTTTTGTACCAAGCGTTGGCATTCTCGTACTGGAAATCACTCCCCATCGTCATGATGATGTGATTGGTCTGAAAGTGCGTTGCCTGTTAGGAAAGATTAAAAAAAAGTCAAAAGATTATATTGCCTTTGCAGGAAAATATCACGGAAACCACAAACACAATTCATTTTATAACAAATTTAGAAAGTGCATAAAGTTTTATCTAAAGATGACATTTTAACAGCAGATGAAACTGAAAGAAGACAACAGATAGTACTAGAATACTGCCCAATTATGCAATACCTTGTGCAACTTGGTTCTTAAGGCAAGGGATTAAAAGGAATCTCTATTTCGAACATTGTTTTCACATACAAATATATTGTATTAAATTGAAATTAAGAGGAACAAACCTGCTCATGGGCATACTTGGTGAATGTTGCGACACGTTCGTCTACGTTGTAGTCAAACAGGCGCTCATCATCCTATTTATAATTAAAGCAAAAACATATTTTCATCAAATTTAAACAATGTAAATTTCCATCAACTCTTGTTCCATATTGAGAGATATTGCAGCTAGACGGATATTTGCTGAAAAAAAGAAGAGTGTTTCATTCAACTTGGGGGGAGAAAATCTCACCTGTTTTACTGTACATTACAATGGTATTAGGGCAAGTTGAAACTATTTTGTAACTAACACATGGAACATCAAAGCGAATCAGAGAGCTTGACTCTTATAAGAAATATTGAAACACCATTCATTTTTTACATTTCAGATTCTTTTAAGCAAATTTTATCAAATGCTAACAAAACAAATTGAAATCACCCATGCATAAATAAGTTGTGCGACTTTATATTGTCGTTAAATTCAAACATAGAGGAAACTGACTAGAAATATTTGAGTGATTAAAAGTGAGCAAAGAAAAATAGGCTTCGCCGGGAATCGAACCCGAGACCGCCGGATTGCTAGACCGGTGCTCAAACCATCAAGCCACGAAGACTTTGTATGGTGGGCGTTCCCATGAAACCCTTTTCAATGCTCGATTAGTCAGAAGCTATATAAACTGGGCCAATCCCAAGGATAATTAAATCAACTTTTATAGAAGGGGCGCAGGATCACGCGAAGTGATGCAGCTTTCTTTTTTTTTTTATTTAATAAAAAAAGCTGCATCACTTCGCGTGATCCTGCGCCTTTCTCTATAAAAGTTGATTTAATTATCCTTGGGATTGGCCCAGTTTATATAGCTTCTGACTAATCGAGCATTGAAAAGAGTTTCATGGGAACGCCCACCATACAAAGTCTTCGTGGCTTGATGGTTTGAGCACCGGTCTAGCAATCCGGCGGTCTCGGGTTCGATTCCCGGCGAAGCCTATTTTTCTTTGCTCACTTTTAATCACTTTTATATTGTCGTAACGCCTGGGACTTTCTGGTCCCACGGGCTACGACAGCTTTATTAGAAAATGTCAAAATCTACAGATAAAAATCACCTGGATTGGGGGATCACTGCAACTGCGGTCGTAACAGAAGCCGGGCGGCGGGCCGTAGTGGGCGTAGAGAGCACCAAAGAAAAGATCAGCAGGACTACCGAGACTTGGATTGCTGTGCCATATCTGCTCCATGGTCTTGCTTGCGAGACGAGTGGCTTTATCGTTGTAGCCGAGGCGTGCAAAGAAGAACCCATCAAAGCCCATCTATTTGAGTGAAAGTATGTGTGTGTGTGGAAAACAGACAATGGAGAGATATGATCATGGTTATTAACACTCTTGAGTGCCACCGTCTACTCTAGTCAATAAAAATAATATATCTAGACTATTTATTTGCTCTGTAATGCACAAATAGATAAGTGCTTTGTTAAGTACATATAACCTGTGCTACCAAGAAATTGGAAAGCTAGCTACAACCTTGAAATGACCACTAGGTACTTGCTACATTAGCTTTTAGTTACAAGCCTCTAGTTTCTAACTAACCTGAGCTATGAGAGAAGCCTGCTCTCTGGAGTGACCAAAGTGGTCGATGTGCCAGGCAACTCGAGGGATACCAACCTACCTTAATATAATATTGACAAGAAACATACATCTAACTTGAACAAGTCTTTAAATGACCACTAGTCACTTGCTACATAAGCTATTTGTTACCAGCTACTAGTTTCTAACTAACCTGAGCTATGAGAGAAGCCTGTTCTCTGGAGTGACCAAAGGGGTCGATGTGCCAGGCCACTCTAGGGATACCGCACTCTCCAAAAGTGTTAACCAGAAACCTCAGCCCCTCGGTCATCTGGTCAATGATGGCGTTGTAGTGAGTGCACGCTTCATCATTCATACTCCATCCACCATTGATGAACTCTAGCCGACCTAATGACGTGAAAAAGAGAAGAACACATTTGGATGAAAAATGAATGCAGCCCAGACTTGTCTACAACTAATGGAACAATATAACCCACATTGTCAAATTGTTTTACTTGATTCTGAGTAAATCTATCTTTATTTAATTGAGAGTCGTATACAGCCTAGCTTTCGATCCTAGCAGAATCTTCGTCAGGGCACAAATGACAGTTACTACAGAAAAAACACAGAATATATACCAACATAAACACATGTATGGAAGGGGGGCTGGAAAGAGGAAAGGAGGCGGAGACACAAAACAATGAAAGCAACTGTGATTGGTCTATATGTAATATACATGTAGTACTATGAAAGTATGTTATGTTTACACAATTAGAATTTGTCTTGATCATGCCACCATCTTTAGACATAAGTACTACCTGTTATCCTTTAATAAACTGGGTTCCAAAAGAAACTTATCACTTCTTCAGAGCGACACACATTAAAATCCAAAGCATAAAAAGTAATCATAGTTGGGCATATAATAGATATAATACTCCTTAGCAAGCTCATCTAAAAAAAATATGTTTGCTTTAGTCAACAAAGAATAAAATAAGGTGAAATCGCAAGAGGTCATTTTTCAAAAATCACAGAAACTGCTCGCTTTCCGGGCACAGAGCTCGGTACGGACAATAGCCAGTCTAGCGGTTACATAACCCGCTTTGAAGTTGAATGAATAGCTATTGAAAGTTCTGAATAGACCGCCTTTCGAGGAGGTTCGCAGCGAGCAGTTTCTGTGATTTTTGAAAAGTGACCTGTAGTGATTCCATGGCTTTTTTCTCATTTTTGGCAAAAGCAAACTTGTAATTTTTGAGATATGCTTCATAATGAGAATGATAGCTTATCTGTGTTTAAATATGAATCAATTTGGTGCTATGGATTTTAGTGAGCGTCGCTCTGAAAAAGTGATAAGTTTCTTTTGGAGCCCAGTTTTAATAGTCCAATTCAGTAAAGGTTCTTTGAAAAGGTCATACATTTTGTGCATCTAAAACAAATCAGATGAATATGTAGAAAAAGTATAAGAACTATTTCAAACATAGGGAAACCAGTAACAAGATAATATAAATGAAGCACAAGCACTTTCTGGCTCAGTTGGTAGAGCAATTTGAATCCCGGGGAAACCCAATTTTCTTTGATAATTTTCAAAAGCATTCATGATAATGGGATATGTAACCTATTTAGGACTGATCCCGAAAATACTCAGGGCGGAGGTCAATGGGAAATGCATGATATAGCAACAAATATCAGTCCTGGGCCCTGTTGCAAAAAGGGTTGCAAGTCAGAAAATATGCCTATATTTGAACCAATCAGTTTTGCTCATTTAGTCACATGATCTGACTTGCAATTAAATGCAACTTTACAATTGATTGTATCTCTTTCTGAAATGGGGCCCTAAACAGGTTTATTAAGAAGCTTGAATTAAACCAAAAATATCACCTTCGTTTACAAACTGCTTGACTTGGTTCTGGGTGGCTTCGTCTTGCTGATGCCACCATCTCTCAAAGAAGGCCGTCTCGACGTAGATGAATCTCCTTCCAGGATCCTTCGCCAGTTCTGCCGTCACCGAGTCCAGGATGTACTGCACACCGGCATGCTGGATGCTGTTGTTTGCTGGGGAAAATAAAGTCATAACATAAGCACAAATACAAGGACACTAGACAAAAATGTGTACATGCATGTTAATTGATTATATAGGTTTTCCCGCTCAATTTCGCGATTGTGACAATCAAATTGATATAAGGAGCAAACGAATTAGCGCGATTTGCGATCGCCGTGTCAAAGCAGCATTCGAATTCGTAAATAGTCGTTCAAAATCGCGTCTGAGCAAGTGATTTGAACAAAGAGCATATCTTTTCATCAATGGTCATTCAAAATCGCACGTAGTTCACGCTGGCGCTACTGCACATTCGCGAATTCCAGTGCCCATAAATGAACTATCGTGTCTATTCACGAAACCGTATACGTATGCATGAATTCGTTTGCACTTATTCGGAATTTGAAAGACCGATACCAACGATTACGCGGCAATGCGTGAATTTGAATGACCCTTAATGAATTTGATTGAAAAAAGTGTAAAATTGAGCGGGAAAACCTATATTATATGACTTAGTAAAATGCGAGTCATTGATTGGCTCAACACAGTCACGTGATTGCAATAATATTTTGTTATAAGATGATGACGTCATAATTAAGGGAAATTGAGGATTCGTACTGGTTGATTACTGATCAATGCTTAATCCGGTATAGTAAATGGTAAAGTGCACTATAACTGCGCATGGGATGGCCTTGAAGTGTGTAATGTGCGCTTGTGCGCTTGTTCTTGAATGGGGAAAATGCGCAGAGCGCGCAATTATTTTTAATACGCGCTGGCCCTTGTACAAAGTATGCAGGGCCGACGAGAGAACACTCACAATTTGAGCAAGGTCAATTTGGGTTTGTCAACATGATAACAAAATCAGTTCCTCAAAATAATCATCTTATATAACAAATAGTACATGATGATTCCTGTCGTTAAATATTCCATAATAGAAACCTCTACATTTTTAATTTCTCTCGTGCGATTATATTGCACTCGGCCTGCAGCCTCGATGCAATATTATCGCTCTCGAGAAATTAAAAATGTATCGTTGTCTATTCTGGTATATTCAACTCCAAACCATGCACTATTTGTATATATATATTATATGACTTAGTAAAATGCGAGTCATTGATTGGCTCAACACAGTCATGTGATTGCAATAATATTTTGTTATATTACATGGAGAGGGGTTCTATTATGATGTCACATTGACTTGTCAACATATCACTTCAAAAACACTTCATGGAACATCCATTTTTTTTGTCATGCTGTAGGCATGTCTCGGTCAGTGGCGTAGCTACTGGGGGCACAGGGGGGCCTGTGTCCCCCAATAATCAGAGAAAAAAATACAAAACTTTAAAGAGACCATTTTTTTAATATAAAGAAATACATAAGGTGTGCTCCCCAATAATTTTGTGTGACCTCCCCCCCCCCCCCCCCCCCCCCCCCCCCCCTCATAGCAGTCCAGTCCATCCAAGCTGTGCCACTAGTCTTGGGGTAGAGAATGCCATGGTCAATATACACAGGTTTGGGTGATCCCTCTCACATATATCCCTTAGAAGATGATTTCTTATCCTTCAGATTAGTGTCATGCAGGTTTATAATAGTTTCTGACCATCGCAAACATTCAGGGAGAAACACCCGTACAAGGGCTCTTTTTCTGTCTCAATTGGTAGAGCAAAGGTCTAGCTATCCCAAGGTCTCAGGTTTAATCCTGGGGAAACCATATTTTCTTTGTTCATATTTATTTAATAATTAGCTTTAACCCATCAAGGGCGAGAGCTATTTCAAGGCAAAATTTATCATTATTTCCTCAACGAATTGGCAACTCCCAATTTAAAGAGATAGTTGAGACTTGGTAAAGAGAGTACAGTTTTGGTCAAACTGAATTTTAGTAACCAAAACCTGCACAATTACATTACAAACTAATAGTTATAACTCCACCATGCTCGAAAAGAATGAAAAAATTACAAACGACTAGGTAAAAAGCCTGTTATCATTCAAAAAGAGCCGTTAAAACTCAAGAGGGCGCTCTCTAAACACTCATCGGTTTCAACCATTTAAAATAGTGATTAGATAGAGAGATAATCAACAACTATTAAAAACCTGTTTTGAATTTTTGTTTTAAAAGGAAGCATTTTTAAAAATTTGTTAACGGCTGGTTCAAAATTATCGAATAAATGTGGGGCCCCACATTTATTACAAATGGTTCTGATTTTGGATATTTCAGCCATTTCTGAACCGATTTTGATCAAATAAAGTTTATTCTGTCATTAAAATTGTATGCTCTTTCGAAATTGACACTCAGTTTTTCATTATCTCACAAACAAATTATTTTGTGTAGCGCCCTCTATACCAAAACTCAACTATCCCATTAAATCAAATATTGTGCATGTGATGTTTTGTTGAAATAGTGATCAGATAGAGAGATAATCAACAACTATTTTAAAACCTCTTTTGTAAATTTTTGAAAAGAGGAAGCATTTTTCAAAAAATTTTAACGGCTGGTTCAAAGTTATTGAAAAATTGTGGGGCCCCACAATTATTACAAATGGTTATGTTTAGGGATATTTCAGCCATTTCTGCACCGATTTTGATCAAATAAAGTGTATTCTGTCATTAAAATTGTATGCTCTTTCGAAATTGACACTCAGTTTTTCATTATCTCACCAAAATATTATTTTGTGTAGCGCCCTCTATACCAAAACTCAACTATCCCTTTAAAGGTGGAAAATATTAAGCTATTAAAACTTAAGACAAATGTGAAGTAACTTTGCTGCAAAATTGCTAATTTGAACGCCAACATTTTTTTTGAAAATATTACAATGTGTTGCCAATTTAAGGATTTATCTAAATTATAGAAATCTACGTAATAATAAAAATCATTAAAAAAAATAATGAAAGCAGGTAGAGTAACAAAATAGGGCTGAAAAAAAAAAGAGGGATTTATGCTCTTTCTCCTTGTTCACTTCATAATCATATACTTTATCTTCTTGCTGAAGTGTAGGACTACCAAACCACAAATATGTGGGCCATTGTCTTGATCTATAAGTTGAATTACCTCCATACAGGTATTGGTCGACCGTCTTCAGCCACCCCACATCATCATGGGTGTGAGGAACGAGATGAACATTCACTCGGTTGGACTTGGTCGGGTTGCACGACTAAATGAAGAGAGAAGGAATCACATATACAATAGCCATATTAAACTGCATATAATTGTTTGTTGAACAAAGCCAAACATAAGACCATTATGCATTACAGACACGACACCGCATCAAATTGATCAATGGTGTGAAAAACATCTAATTTGAGGCTAAGTAGACAGCACATCTACAATGTATTGTAATGGTCCTGGTGGTAGACAGAGGATTTTACATGGCAAAGGAGCAAGGGGTTAATGCAGCATATACAGTTAACACCCTTACTTGCAGGGGTGGATAAAACTACAATACAGTTGCTCTATCGCTTAACTTAGGTAAAATCAATTAGGTACCAACAAAAGATACTAATTTGTCATCTATCATAATTCATGATCAGATGATATACTTTGCATCAGAACATTTGAATATGTAAAGTGTAAACAAAAATATCTGAATGTAAAAAGTGCAAAATGTTACATGTATGTCTCTTTAATAGTTCAATTCAAACATTCCTCCGATTAATGATTTATGCCAACGAATCTGAAGCAGTGCCAGTAAAAAGATGAAGGAACAAATACAACTTTCTCTTTGCTTTGGACTTTGTCTTTGGAGTTTCTTTGGGGGCTTGTCTTTGACAACAATGCAATTATACGGTATAGACTATAGTAATGGAAATTTAAATATCGATAATTGATTACCTGGTAACCGCAAGCTGCGGATGAAATCGTGATTAATGCCAACAGAATTGCCAGGCGAAGTAGTATAATTCTAGCAGCCATTTTCACCACAACATAACATGTTGCATTACAATGCATGCACGATATAGTGTACTGTAGAGTGTAGGTACAGCTCAGGTACGCGTATAGCAGGTACTGCACGTGACTAGTTTGCCCGCTACCGGTCACGTGATAAGCTTGGGCCATTGTCATGTGACTTTTATTCGTGTAGGCGTGTCCTGTGAGATCGATGATCATTGGCTAGCTGTAGGCACATGAGTAGTTCAGTCAAACCTGTTTTAGTGGCCACCTGTCTATAGTGGCCACCAGCAATGATCCCCTGCAGAGAATGTCTATTGAGGTCACCTGTCTACATGCAGGGGTCACTATATATGTTATTCCAAAGTTCAGTGCTACCGCGGTTATTTTGAACGAATAGCCGCGGTATGGGCCCGGCACACTGTTTGTAATCATAATTATCTCGGGTTTCAATTATTGTGCATTTCAATAACGTAATAAAAATAATACATTTGGAATACAAATCGGAATTATGACTATTGCAGCTGCTGCTGTTTAATTGGTGCAAATTTGTACTTGTACTGAAAATAGTTCTCAATTTTTTTTGTGTGTGCGTGCGCGTATGTGTATGTGTTGTATGTATATATGCGTGTGTATGTGTGTGTGCATGTGTGTATGCGTGCAGCTTCGTGCGTGCACGTGCGTGTATGTGTGTGTTTTTGTTTGTGTGTGTGCGTGTGTGTGTTTTGATCAAATAGTGTGAATGTGATGTTTGGTTAAAATAATTATTCAATAAAACGATCATCAAAAAACAATTTAAAAACCATGTTGGTATATTAAACAAAATGTGTAGGATTTTGAAATATATCCTTAGAGTATTGAATAAAAGTTGGCCCCCAACATTTTTGTTATACAAATGATTTATTTTTTTAAAAATAATAAAATAAAAGGGGAAAATATGTGACAAAATAAAGAACTGAACCCCTAAGTCCGACGCCCATGCTATGCCAATGGATCCTAATTATGATATTTCTATGGAAAATATAGGATATGCTATACAGACAATCTAGACATTAAATACTTAGCACTGCCCTTTGTGTCAACTCGGGTGCAATATAATTATTAAATTATGCAAATAATATGAAGTATAATTTGAATTCTATTAATATTAATGAAGTACAAGTAGAAGAGGGTTAGCATATCCGAGTGTCTCGCACAGTGCATTATCACAAAAGGTATTCAAAGTAGTTAAAATTCCAACGACTGGAGTTCGCTACTTCGCTATCGCGCCTATAAAGGGGCACGTTCTCAATAGGTATTCATCTTTTCACAGGTTTAAGCGAATAATTCAAACAAATATTTATGTAGTCTCACTCTACCATCAGTGATAATAACAATAATGATAATATAGCGCACCTTCCATCTCAAATATCCAAAATGCGCTGAAACATACCACCAAGTCCAAACACCATTTTATAATATAGATATAGGACATTGCAAAATCATATTTTGCCAATTATGTCAACTTCTGTGCCCGTGTATAATGGGTGGGTTACACCAAAGTGTCACAGGGTGGGACCCTCTTCTACTTGTACTTCATTAATATTAATATAATTCAAATTATACTTCATATTATTTGCATAATTTAATAATTCTATTACATAACACTCGTACAAGCATTCAGAGGGTTAGCATGTTCAAAGTAAGATACAGAAGTTGACCCGAAATATACTATAGCTATAGGCCTTGACATGAACAGAAAGCATGTCACAGAATAGTTCATTACGATGATTGAACTACTATCATCAGAGGTACAATGATCCCCTAAATTCGTCTGTTTGCTTTTCTTCTTCCTGTTATCCACAAATAATCGCAATAGAAATTGGAGCGAGTCAATCACTTTGACCTCGATAGACGTTGGTGAAAGGTAAAGAAAGTTATTATGAATATGTATTTTCTTGATTATGTTCACGTTTCTAAACTTAAGATACTTTCCGCCTTTTGCAAGGCAAAATACATAGGTTGCAAGATTATTTTCCTATATGAACGAAAATACAATCTTAGAGCTTGCCTGACAATGTGTGGCTTAAATCCTCCACTTCGTGGAGTGACATTGATTTTACAACGTAAAAAAGGATAATCGGTCGATGTGACCGTGTTTTTTTTTTTTTTTTCGTTTTTTTTTTTTTTTTCTTCTTCTGATTCACAAGCCTCCATCTGCGCATGCCCTCGCTCATCATGTTAGCTATTATAGCAGTGCCAATTACTGATCTCTATGCAACCCTCACTCCTTGACCGGAGTATGGCGGATTGAAAACTGCTAGCTAATTTAGGCAACTTCAATTTCACCGCTGAACAAACATGCCGGTTATACTATGCATGCCAATAATCACAAGAACTATGCCGTACTAGGTCAGGCATATCAGATTGACTGATTGGCGTGGTCAGGGATTTGCCGTACGACTGCTTACAATATAGAATACATATCCCAGATTCGTAAAACGAAGAATTCTTTTTGTTATTTTTTTTACTCTTGAGAATTTCACCGTGGACCGTGGTATACATGTCAAGTTTATTCAATGATGTCACATGGATGATTTCAATATGGTTGCAATAATAGTATGGTGATTAGAGCTGGCCAAATTTATTTGGTCAAAATGACGAACAATGAAGAGAGGACTTCTTCATCTTGTCTCATGGTTGTGTTGCTGCTATTCTATTAGCAGAATCCAAGTACCAATTATTGTTCATCTCGCGGAACTGGGCCAGCGGTACATACGTCCTAAAAGGAGTGGATAGCACACAAGTTATCTATTCAATGTATTATATGCGAATAATTTGACTGTCTTATCAAGACCTCCTAATTCCATGGTCTTATCTTCCGGACGGTACTTATACTACTTATAGTTCATTGAAGAATGTCGCCTTACTGTCATTTATTGAACATGAAGAAACACGACAAAGTCTGTGACCTGTAAGCCCGTACAAGTATATGAGATACCAATTTCTGTAAATTGTGAAGGTAACTTATTCGGTTTACGTAGTAGTTGGTCAAGAATATATATTTAAACTCGATTAAATAGAGTCGCCCGAATCGTTTCTGTACGAAGGTTTGTGAGGCTATGACTGAATATTCCGTCCACTAGTACCAATTACTACAAGGGGATGTTGTCCCACTGCACGACCATCGATGTGATGTGAAGAACAACAGAAAAAATAAAACCTGTATGAACCGATAGTAACTTTACCTAAGGAAAGTTTCTTACTTAGTCAGAAATTATTTCAACACTAGTTGCTATAGAATGCGAGAGTGGACTGATCTGCTCAGTCCACTGCTGACAGGCTGATTTAGATTGCCTGCTAGTCTGATTGCTCAAGGAGAGGCCGATCATACCCGAAAGAGCAAGTCGCAAACATGGCAAAAGGTCCGCTGCATCCCAGCATCGCCCGAAACTGGCGTACTAATTATCCGTTTTCGCTGAAAAAAGGATGAGCGGGCGACAAACTAAGGCCACGGTCGGGTATTCCAAACGGGCGATTATTATTGCAGATCGTGTTGTATCTGTCTGCAGATTATTACGAGTTCTAGAATGAGTAAGAAGATCCCATTATATCGGACAACTATCAATAACAGGTGCATAAGGATCATGTTTTTGTTTTCTTTCTTCCTTCGGTAATCTTATTCAAGTTACCGACAGGTTAGCCTCTTCGGTGCTTTTGCTTTTGTCCCATATAGGGACCTGTAATTAATATAACTTTTTGCCACAGCCATCTGATACCCATCCGCACTTGTACACTATCTCCATTCCCTGGGGAGCATTGCAGCAGGTGCTACTTTATAGTGCACTCATGCTTTACACACCCTCATTCATCTCAAGTACTCATATTGCACCTTGGTAGGGAGCAGCAATATGGATAACGTGCCTTGCTGAAGGACACAAGTGCTGTACTGGGGGAATCGATTTAGGATCAAACTCGGCTCCCGTGCTCGCAGTCAAGCACCTATCCGACGTATACCGAGACCCGTTTGTAATTTTTAGATGTCTGGTTAAAACGTAGGTGTAATAACACAGGAACGCAGGGGTCCGTGAAAGTAGACCCAACTCCTCATGCCACGTATTTTATTAAAGAAGACGAACAACGTGTTATTGCCCATATTGGTATACGAACGATAGTGCATGTCAGAAATTCATTTATACATGTTTAGTAGCGATTGATTATAAGACGTCCGAGGGCATCAATATACGTTGATTCATCTCCGGGACACAAACCCCCTGAAAAAGGGGAATAATCATTCTGACACCAAGCTTCCAACATGCTTTCTGTGAATATAACAATATAGAGACTGGCGGGTCATAAATATGGAAAGAAAGGTCATCTGGCGACCGACCCTGTATCCACCTTCCAAGCTTCCTTGTTGTATTTGGACGTAGTGGCATCAAACAATCGAAGACGCCATTATTCCTGAAGAGACCTTGCCCATTCCAGTTTCCAGCTATGTACACTTCCGACACGAACGAACAAAAGTGAGCCAATAAAGCTGGCGAAGCCATGCACTTTAACTAAGTACTCTGTTTAGGGTCCATGGTTTAAATAACATGTCACCCTTATCGTGATGTTTGTTTCCTTCCCTGTTTTAAGACTCAATCTCCTTCCAATTATAATGAAGATTGCAGAACAAAAGTTGTATGCTTTTTGACGAATGTCCTATCTGACATAAAGGGTATGAATCCCGACATCCACAGTCTCCTTGGAGATGTTTGCTGGTCATCGGTATTGAATAGGCATATGGACTAAATAAATTCACAACCCGACATAGCACCATCATGTGCATCGAAAATTGAGCCTCCCAGCCTGTACACGGGAATGTGTCCGGGGAGGGGCTGGTTTGGGCTAAACGGAAACCGACCCAACACACAAGCCGAGATACCTGGGGTGGGGTACCGATTGAGGCTTTCCCGGCGCCTCATGCCCAGCTGGCAACTGGCCTAATTGTCTCGTCATAGGTAAACCATCCATGGCTAACCGTCGACATTTGTCGACATGCATCTCCCTCCTTTACCCGTCGGGCGCCTTGATCGGATTAAAAATATCCGCAATGCATATATGACATGACACATGTAGTCTGGAGGCCATTCGTCGACACCTGGATGTATCCTTTGCCTGGAGCCTATGCCTTTTTGCATTTAGGCGTTGCTCGCCCGGCAACCTATGGAAGATAGCCCCGAATCCCTGGCCCACTTGAGGGGCACGGGTGGCCACGGAATTAGAGATCGATTAATATACACTAGCTGTACCCGCGGAAATCCGCGGGTTTTTTGTGAGAGAAAGGCGATGATGATATAGCGATACTTTAAAACTTTATTATTCCCAAAGTCATCACTTAAAGGTAGCGTTGAGTATTGGTATTTCCCGAAGTGCCCCTGATAATTGTTTGTAAGATACGGAAGAACTAACTGTCAAATTTGAAAGAACAAACAATTTTAATGACAGAATAAACTTTATTTGATCAAAATCGGTTCAGAAACGGATGAAATATCCAGACCATAAAAATATTTGTATTAAAAAATTCTTCACCGGGGGAAGGTTGTTGATGATAATCTCTATTGAATCATTATTTTAACAAAACTTTAAATGCACACTTTTGTATGAAAATGGTCAAAACCAATCACTCTTTTAGAGAGCGCCCTCTTGAGTTGCAACGACTTTTTATGAATGATAACAGAGGATTTACTTAGTCGTTTGTAATTGTGTATACTTTTCGAGCATGGTGAAGTTTTAACTATTATTTTGTACCGTAATGGTGCAGGTTTTGATTACTAAAGTTAAGTTTAACCAATACTCAACTATCCCTTTAAATAGTATACTATAGGACAAAATAAACACGGGCGACTCAATCCCGCCCCACAACACGTCGGGGCCCCGTCCAACGATGTCATCCGGTCAATGTATTACATTAGATACAGTTCACTATATAATATGCTCGTGTACTTGCTAATAAAGTAGCTTTGCCGCTCCACCCCACCCCCCCCCCCCTCCCTCGACCACAATTGCCTGCATGACACATAACCCCGTGTCCCCTAAGCTTTTCATATCCACACTAAATTCTTCGGCGTATATATATTTTGTCCTATTCTTGTCAAACCAGATGATGAATGTTCTTTGAAGGGAATAGTAGCCGTCTATATGCCTACATGTATTGCATAATAAATGAGCAGATACCTCCCACATCCATTCTCCCCCCCCCCCCCCCCCGGGCCCCCAGACGTCTTCTCTGGTATAGTACAAATGTAGTAGCTTCCACTGATTCACGACTGGCATAATACAATAATCTTACCGCAAGTTGGCGAGGTTGTATAATCGTGTATGGAGCGAATGAGCAAAAGAGTGACCATTGTCGATGGTCAGTGAGCTATGCAAACAAACTCCGCTACGGCGGGGTGATTAAGAAGACTCCGTGGCTTAATACAATGCACAGCCTTCTACCTGAGTGTTATCGAGCGCAGCTAAATTGAAGCTGTTGTCATTTTATCGTTACTGCCTTTGCAAAAACGATGCCAAACGGGAATAGCGATCATTACCATACCATCCGCCTAATATAAAAATTGATATTTTTTAAAACCTGGGTAGTTTTGCAACGTGTAAAATTCAGAAGGCTTTCTCAATATAATATTCGTTTTATCGACTCCGTTTTATATTCGTCGAACAAAGTTGCGGCGATAAATCGTTAGTCAGTGCTCGGCGCCTTAACTTTAGCAACCGGCATTGCTGACTTTCCCTTTTCTTCGATCTGGAGGACGACCACGGGGCGGGGGCGACTCGGGAATACCTTATTGTCCTCCGCAAAACGTATATCCTTCGATCCCGACGGTCGGGGAGTCGCCGAATTCTCGGGGTGAGGATATCTCGAGTGGGACACATTTGGGGGATTGAAGCTTACCGTATTAATATAATAGATTACTCGTGTATCCTTCTCGATTGCGTCCTTCTTGGAGGTAGGCTGCCCGCTTGGGTTATAGTCTTCCCACCAAGCGTTATTACGGGACAAGACACGGTTTCTAATTCCTCGAAGATGGCGTCAAAGTCCTCTTACCCCATAAAACTGGGGAAAAGTCCACCTACCCTATACAACTGGGGCAGATATCACTTACCCCATACAACTGGGGTAGATTCCACTTACCCCATGCAACTGGGGTAGATTCCACTTACTCCAAACAACTGGGGTAGATTCCACTTAACCCATACAACTGGGTTAGTGGGGTATATTCGAACGTTCCAAGTGGGTCATACGACTGACCCGTTGTTTGCACTTAAATAATATAAATTAATAGACAACAACAAGTTAGAAATTCTTCTCCTAGGCGCATCATACATGATGTATGTTATTACTCTGTATAGCCGAGCTGCCTGCAAGCAGGCGCATCAAGCATATCAAGGAATGGGTTCTAAAACTCCCTCCGCCTGCCCACCATAACGTTAAGCAAATCGTCGCTGTTAAAGGCCGTCGATGTGGATGGAAAGAGCGGTCTACTACGGCCACCCTGTTGACCAACCAAGGCCATCCTGCTGGCCAGCCAAGCGGGTCGCTTCCTCCGACGGCCGCCTCAGCTCAGGCTTGGCCGCTCGGCCCGGGCAGGCAAAATTCTCCTCCTAGCGCTTCAGCTCCGATTCCTCTATAATCTCGTCACTCGACATAGTTGCACTGTCGTCACACTAAAGAAAGATGAATACCTATTGAGAACGTGCCCCTTTATAGGCGCGATAGCGAAGTAGCGAACTCCAGTCGTTGGAATTTTAACTACTTTGAATACCTTTTGTGATTATGCACTGTGCGAGACACTCGGATATGCTAACCCTCTGAATGCTTGTACGAGTGTTATGTACATTGTAATAGAATTAATCATTCCTGCATACAGGAAACGTATTTTGGATTTTGGACCTTAGCTATATTGAAAAGGCCGATCCCATTGTATTTGGACGAGTGCACAAACACTTTACGCTGCATATTCAACAGAAGAAAGACCGGGCAAATTTTAGGCACACTGTATAATACTGGTATAGCTTCAATTTCATGTTCTATCATTGATTCACCATCACCGTCGTACTGGTGTGTACTAAATAGGTAAGCATTTGAATCTCCACTTTTATATCGTTTATATTTATCCTTTGTATAATTATAGAAACAAACTGTCATGTATATTTATCGTAATTAAGTTTACCAGTATAGTATAGAGGGCAATACCAACCATAACAGGCGTTGTTGTTGGTAATATAATATACTGTACATAATTGTTGTTTGCATATATCACTCTTTCATACCAAAACGAGTTTCAACTATTAAGAGCGATGACACGTACTGGGTGGTGGAAAATGGCAGAAAATGGGGTAGTACAGTGACTACAGCGGTCTACTTAAAGGGACAGGTCCACTTTTACAAAACGTCTGAACAGCTTTCAGTTGACGGATGGGGATCAATGTAACACGCAACAAAAAAAAATCAGAGCGAACAGCCCTCTAATTTGGATTCTACGAATGAAAAACGAATGCGTCCCTCCATTTAAACTATATATCGGTCAATAAAGGAGCTCAACTGATTTAGCATAATATTACAACAATATAGTACTAATTCTCGTAAAGGTATTGTGAAGCCGACATTTGGTAACGTATGTCACGGAAAAAGATCTCAAAAAGAAAGAATATATAATAACATGTAGTCAGTTTAAGCGATGTTTGGGTATTTTGCTTGGTAAACGCTCAGACATTAGTACTTATGCGCGGGTCACGTAGCTAGCGCGGGTCATGTAGGGGTCATGCATACCAATCTGGCACTCCGTGAAATCTATGTACGAACTTACTCACCGGCCGAAAATACGTATGTACCTAATTAACCGACGTCCCTCAGTTTATTCAGTTTTAGGTCTATAACTCCACGAAAAAGAGATTTCAAGCCCTAATTTTTCAGGCATGCTATTAAATGACATTTCCTTTCATATAAGACAATAACCTCGCAACTTTTGAATTTTGGCTTGCAAAAGTGGATCTCTCCCTTTTAATACTTGTCCAGAGAGTCCAGCACTTCTATTGCGCCGTCTTTCTAGTAAAACGATTCCGGTGCGCATTATATTAGATCGACAAATCTAGCGCTTTCATGGCCTATATTTCAGTATTAAATAATGTCAAAGAGGCCATGAAAGCGCTAGATTTGACGATCTTATTCCGAGTCTATAATCAATGGACGTTGCCTTTTGTTATGCACATATTAGGTTTAGTCATTTTATCATCATCTTCACACGATCCAAAATGTAAATCAGCAGATAGGTATAAATTAATTATTTATATCCTTCAAAATTAGTCTAGCTACGATCGCGATTATGTTCCATTACCATAATTATTGGCCATGCTGACCAACGTACCCCCCCCCCCCCGCCCATTGTTTTAAGAATAACCCCCAACGAAAATCATCAATCATATTTATTTATTTTTTTACTAACAGCTAGATTCAACCTCGTTGTAAGCCACACGATAAACGGAGCCACAACCGAACCCTGAATATGGATTGGATGTTGAAAAAGTTCAGCGACCCTTTCTACGTAGTCATGACGGTGACGATTGCATTGGTGGTCACGTGGTTTATCAGGTGGTTCGTGACTCGACCCAAGAACCTGCCACCAGGTCCGAAGGGTCTGCCGCTCTTGGGTGTAGCGTGGGCGTTGGTGAGGTAAAACTAAATGGAAGGCCTATTAATGTGACTGGATATAGCAAACATATTTTCACCCCCCTGAGAAAGACCTCATCACAAGCTTTCATTTGATGCCTTTTTCTAAAACATCGGACAATATACAGAGTGTCCCAGAAAAAAACGAAACCGGATTTCATGGCAGAAATTTTCTGTCATAGTGAATAATTTCTTTGATGAGATATACATGAATGAAAAGCTCTGTATCTCTTCTTTCATTTGATGTATGTCCTATGGCACATAATTCACGTATATAGACTTCAAATAGACTACGAGTGTTTTACAAAGATGTTTACAAAACATTACTTAAATTGTAAGTTGCCCTTAAAATAACGGAAGGCTTTCAAAGCCCCAGAAAATATAAATTTTATGTAAAACACAAAATGTTAATATGTGAAACTTTCAAGATAGTTGTTATCAAGCACATAATATAATCTTCTTTATAGAACAGAAATGTGTATGACTTTAATCGAATTGTATACTTTGCTTTGCACTTTGATTTGTTATCAAAGATGGACCATTGCTATAACTATAACACAGTTCACATTGGGCAATCAATGAAAGAAGTAGCCTACATTAGTAAATGTAACTACTAAGTGCACACGTCTTTTTAAATTGTTTATGTATTTCTGGTTGATTTTCTTCAAAATTTAGAGCGAATCCCAACCCTCTCCACCTTTTTTCATCGTGGGCGGACGAATACGGTGAAATAATGACCTTCAAGGCAGGGCCTCTGAGACTAGTGGTCCTCAACTCCTACCAGGCGATCGTAGATGCCTTTCAGCACCCCGCCCTCAACGACAGACCACAGAGCAGGCTAACCAAAGAGGTGCTGGGATATGACAACAGTGGTAATAATATTAAATTTTTTTTTTCTAAGACCGATTTTGAAGGGAAAAAAGGAAGAATATTTATGACATCATTAAGACCCAATTAAAGTTTTGCCTCCCTCACATGGCGTACGGATATGTAAGGGGTGTTTTGGGAATCATGCACATTTTAAAGAAGTGACACATCACATGTTCGTGTATTTTCATATTGAAGTGTTTTCAATGGAAACAAATAATGACACAAAACAAATCGAACAACCTCACACATGCGTACAAACATGGATAAACTTGGATATAAACAATACCCACATTAATTGAGGTGGTGATTAGTAATTAGACAGATCACCATCACCATAATCACTATCATCAACATCACCATGTCCATCATCAGCTTCATCATCAAAGTCATCACCATTATCAACCTCATCATCCTTTTCCTCCTACTCCTACTTCTCCCCCTTTTATTCTTCTCCCTCCTCCCTCTTTTCATCATTATCATGATCATCATAATAATCATCGTCATCAGCATTTTCATCACCACCACCACCACCACTACCATCATCATCATCATCATCATTATCACCACAAACCGTAGCAACATTATCTTCAACATCATCGTCATAAACATTATCATCATCATCTTATCCTTCCCCTTCTCCCCTTCCTCTTCATTCTCATCATCATCATCATCATCATCATCATCATCATCATCATCATTATCAATAACATAACCGATATTATGTCGTGTTATACACTGCGGGAATGTCGAAACTTTTATGGAATCATAATTATCTGCAGAGTCCCTCTTTCGGGTATATTCCTGATGTTTTATTTGTTGATTTTACTTCTCATTTTCGCTTACAATGTAATGATTAATTTGCAGGGTTGATCCTTGCTATAGGCAACACATGGAAAGAGCAGCGAAATTTCACCCACTCGGTGTTCCGGAGCTTCGGCGTTGGCCGAAAGAGCTTCGAGGAAAACATAGCGGCAGAGGTGCAGCAGCTCCTTGACGCACTGGAAGGAATAGAGGGCGCTGCATTCGATCCAAATGACCTCTGCCAGCAGGCCGTCGCCAACGTGATTTGCTCCGTCGTCTTTGGCACTCAATACAAGTACTCCGATGCGGACTTCCGGGAAGTGAGTACAGTAGAACCTGTCTTTAGCGGCCACTTGTCTATAGTAGCCAACCTGTCTACCGTGACCACCTGCATGAAAATGAACCTGTATAGAATAAAAAATTACTCAGATGCAGACCTTTGCGAACTGAGAACAGTCGAACCTGTCTTAGTGGCCACTTGCCTTTAACAACCATCCTGCTTATTACATAATGGCCAATAGAAGTGACCCCTGCAAGGAAAACAAAGTATTCCAATGCTTACTTTCGAGTAGTATGTCAAACCTGTCTTATAGTCATGTTAGTGGTGATATGTATCTTTGTATGATTTTATGTCTATCATTAACGTATTTTCCAAGTACACGTTTTTATACAGTTTCAGGTGACATTTTTAGTCTTTCTTTATCATGATCCATCTCTGAGATTTGTAAATTATGATACGGTTTTTGTATCTCCCACGATTGATCTAATTGAATTGTATCATTATATTTGTTTGAATTATCTCCATTTATGTCATATGTCACCGGATATAGCAAAACTCTGCACTTGTCGGTAAAAAAAAATAATACAAATTCAGATTGTCAAGCCATGAGAAAAGGCATCATCACAAGCTTTCATTTGATTCATTTTCTAAAACATTAGACAATATTTGGCAAAGATATGATTGTTGCAATTTACAAACATAGATCTTTTACATTCATTATGTGAACTAAGGCCCAGTTCTTCAAAACATGAATTACCGACAAGTGCAGGGTTTTGCTATAATAGTCGATGATGATGACATATTATGGCTAAAGAATTATCGTTTCCTTCCCAAACTCTCTTCCCGCCAGCTAATCCGAAAGCTGAAGGCGAATCTGGAGTTGGCCAGCAGCGGGGGCATCTTCCTCTTCCTTCCTCTCCCTGGTATATCCAAGATTCCCTTCGGAGCTCCGAAGAAGATCGTGAGGAACATGTTGGAAATAACTGAATTTGTTGTCGCCCAAATCAGGAGCCACGAGCGAGCGCTGGATGCGGAGAATCCCAGAGATCTGATCGATCTCTACCTCAACAAGATCGCTGAAACGAAGGTAGCTTCTTCGAATTCGTGCTCGATATTAAAGTTGCATTAAAATAAAAGACAAATCAAGTCGATTTATAAAATATATCATGATTATTCATGACAGCATCGCAGCCTACTTGGCCTGCTCTCTGTTATATACAACCTTTTTTTTGTTCAAGGAACAAACCATTTGTATCGTTTTGGACTCCTTCTCTCAGAGTACCATGAAATAAATACAGCTCATTAAAATGGAGTTTAGGAAAACATAGTCATGAATGTATTTTTTCTACGAAGTATTACGAAAATCACACAATATACATGATATAATTATCATTCGCTATCCTGTTTGTACATTCTTATAGGATTCGGGGACCTCCTTCAATGAGGTCAATCTGTTGGCCACTGTGTCCGATCTCTTCTTTGCGGGAACGGAGACTAGCAGTACGACGTTGCTTTGGGGTATCCTTTTCATGATGGCCTACCCCGACGTACAGGCACGCGTGCAGGAGGAACTAAACCGGGTCGTTGGTAGGGAACGACTTCCCCGATTGGACGACGAGAAAAATCTTCCCTACACAAGTGCTGTTCTTCTAGAGGTAATCACAGAAGCGAATATGACTCATACTTATATTGTTTTGAGTTTAAAACATTATAGACAATCCCGAAAGGGTTTACTATATCCTCTGTAACAAAACGTAAAGTAAAACGAGTATTCTGGAATAAGTGTTTTTTCCCCGAATCTCTCAGTACCCTTTGACTGTTTCAAGTGCAGCATAATGTATTGTATACAACTAGACATGCAACACATCTTCCCAGGAGACATTTACATCACATATAAATAATATAATGGTAATAAGTGTCCTCCTATACATGATTAAAGTGATGCGGGAATTCGGGAATTATCCCGAATTTCCCCCAAATCTTCCATTGATTTTAACCTTTAACCTTTAACTCTTTCAGGTCCAGCGCAAGGGTATCGTAGCGCCAATAGGCGTGCCACACATCGCAGCCGAAGACACTTCACTTCACGGATACACAATCCCGAAGGGGTGCACTATCATCCCAAACATTTGGAAAGTAATGAACGATCGGGAATTATTTGAAGATCCCGACAAGTTTAACCCAGATCGCTTTCTAACCGCTGACGGACAGTTGATGAAGAAGAAAGAACTGATCTTTTTCAGTACAGGTCAGTTTACGGTTTTGCGATACTCATTTTAGTTATGTATTGCATATTATTTTGCAATGTGACATATATTTGTATACCAATGAGTTACTACAGCTGGGTGGCTAATTACGTTTAGGTCATAGACCATTTTCATATGATATCAAAGGCAAAATTGCAGAGGTGAATCAATATTTCAATCCTTTTTTAGAAAAATTTAAATCTGCGGTAACTTTCTTGACAGGAACATAAATAATAATGATAACTGTTATTTATATAGCGCTATCCCCGTGGGGATCATAGTCTTGTTACCAATAACAACCGAATTAAGAGAATGGACAGTAATGCTTTATATATTGTTGTTTTCATTAAATGATCATTATCCTATAGAATTTGCGTCAGTAGAAAGGTTGAACGTAATATTTTTGTCCTTTCATAAATTCGGTATAAATGTTTGCCTTTATTATTCTCTCCTTTTTGTTGTGCTCAAGGGCGGCGAGTTTGTCTTGGAGAGCGTCTAGCTCGGATGGAGATGTTCTTGTTCTTCACGGGACTCCTGCATCGTTTCACGTTCAGAAAGCCACAGGACACCCCATCCTTGGCATTGGACGGGATCTTAGGATCGACAATGACACCCAAACCCTTCAAGACCTGCGCGGTCAAGGTAGATTAGTAGACATCCACCAGCAAACGATTCTGGAACACTTCGGAAAACTTCGGAACATCCGACCACTGACGTGAGAAGAAATCCGTGGATCAACTTTGACACTAAAATCTTCAGAAAACCTGACGGCCTGGAGAATATGCGGGGTCAATAGTAATGTAGTTATTATACACAAGCGTTATTGGCCTCCCCCATGCTTTCCCAGGAAAAAAAAGATCTACGGAAAACACTCCGTCCCTCGGCTACGACGATAAATGGAGGTCCTGTGTATAAGACACTCATACCTCATGCACGCTAAGAACCTAGTCAATACGTCTAGAAGAAAAAAGTTAAAGTCTTTCCCGTACCAATGTTGGCCCATAAGGCTGCGCCTATCTCCGTTTCATTAGCCCTAGGCCACACGTCTACTAAATGTAGCGAAAGTTACAAAAGGGGGCCAGTCCTCTGGTAGAGAATAGAAGAGAGTATTTGTTAACCTGGTTGACTAGTTGATCTGCACATTACCACCAGAAATACTGCGATAATATTCAGAATATGAAGAAGAAGAAGAAGAAGAAGAAGAAGAAGACACTGGGCATAATTTCCTGTTTTATTCGAAGGGATCCTCGGGACAACAACTACGTAACTCCAAAACCCGTAAAGACGTTGAAATATTAGTGTTACATACCGAATTATTTAACCTAAGACGCTATATTATGGACTATACATCTATTTATTTCACATATAGCTCTTTCTATTCCGTAGACATGTATTATTAACTTTTATAATAAATTGTGTTTTTTAGTTAGCTTTTTTAAATGGATGCTCTGACTATGAGGATTGCCAAATCTACTAGGGAACGAGTTATTTTAAGTAAAATGTACTTCATGAATATTCATACATCAGATTGATTGATTGAAAGATGTTAAACAAAAACTAATAAATTGATTGTAAAGAATAAAACGCTTGTATTGTCATGATTGTATCGTCTAACTGTAATTCAATGTCACGTTATATAATTAATACTTTTTTTTAGAAAAATGTTGATCAAGTTATTGTACGGTTCTCATTTTGGATTATAACTACGAGTATTATGTTTTTTTTTTTTTTAAGTGAGAACAAAATGAGAACTGTACAATAATGTTATCAATTTTTTCTCAAGAAAACGAATGATGTGTTGACTATTAAACGTAATTTTATCAACTCGAGTCTATCGTTGAAAAATGAAACAAAATAAAAAAGTCATACATGTACAATATTATATAATTGTATTTAAGCTTTAATATTTATGCAAATTCTGAAGAAGAAAAAATTGACAGACTACAATTAATTGTTTGATTATTTCCTAAAGGTAAACAATTACTTGACAAATTTATGAAGCGTTACATAATTATGATTCACATTCGAAGTAGGCTATTACGTATACTATAGCATCTAATACAGAACAGTTTCCACGCGTTTTAATTCTTAGTAACTGGTTATGTCGTGCACGAACATTGATTTAAGGTGCGTAATTTACAAAAACGGGAACGAGACCACTGTTGAGTGGTAGCGGGGTGGGGGTGGGGGTGGGGGGGGGGGGGGGTCCGACGCCAAAAATTGTCGAGACCGGGACCACTGGTTTTGTTGTGTAAGCAGGGGGGGGGGGGTTCGTTAACAAGAGTACAAGACCGATCGTTGCCCGAGACCACTGGTTTAGAGGGCCGAGACACATACAAAGTGGTTCTTTCTGCTTATTTGGGAGGTGCGTATACGCATCCAACGCACCCCCTGCTCATTGTTCTTGTATGTCAGTATAGAAACATGGAGCAGGTTTCGGTTTTCTGAATGTATCTTCCATTATACAGATAGCTAGTCTCTTTTATAATGCCTTCAATAATAATGACATGGAGTCTCGGGACCATTAAAATGTTCTTATTTGATCATGTTTCTTGGTATATCAGAGTGAAAAAGGAATACAGCTTGTACAGGTAAATGTACCTTTTGTAAAAGGGTTTTTGACCAGAGCTCTTTATTATAACGAAGCTTCACCGTGACCGTAGTTAAAACAACGGATCGTATAGAAGTAAACGAAATCAAATTAAATTAAGATTAAAGTAAAATGCAATTAAATCACACCAAACCAATGAGGAGGCCTATAACAAAATCACAGCGCTCTATAAACGCAGACAAATATCGAATTTTGGAAATATATCAAATCAAATCAAATCAAATCAAATCAACGAGTAAGCCTAAATAACCAAATCATATCACTCTCAATGCAGGAGAAATTAAATTGAATTAAATCAAATCAATGGCTATAAGTTATACATGTATAACTAAATAATGAAAAATTAATTATAATGGTTTGATCATAGCATTCTAAACGCAGTAAATATCAAATTTAATCAAATCAAATTAAAGGGATAGTTGAGTTTTTGTAAAGAGGGCGCTACATAAATTTTTTTTTTGTGAGATAATGAAAAACTGAGTGTCAGATTACAAAGAGCATACAATTTTAAAGAAAGAATAAACTTTATTTTATCAAAATCGGTTCAGAAATACCATAAACATAACCATTGGTAATATTATTGTGGGGCCCCACAATTATCCGATAATTTTGAACCAGCCGTTACAAACAAATTAAAAATGCTTCCGATTTTCAAAAATTTACAAAAGAGGTTTTAAATAGTTGTTGAATTTCTCTCATCTAATCACTATGTCAACAAAACAACACATGCACAATATTTTATTTTAAATGGTTCAAACTAATGAGTGTTTAGAGTGCGCCCTTTTGAGTTTTAACGGCTCTTTTTGAATTATAACAGGCCTTTTACTTAGTCATTTGTAATTTGTTATTCCTTTCGAGCATGGTGGAGTTATAAATATTAGTTTGTAATGTAATAGTGCAGGTTTTGGTTACAAAAATTCAGTTTGACCAAAACTGTATTCTCTTTACCAAAACTCAACTATCCCTTTAAAATGATATTAAATCGAATAAAATTAATATGTAGACTAACCCTAAATCATCAACTCGGTACATTCTCAACGTAGAACGCAATACAACACTGAATCAGATCAATTCAAATCAATGA
>JBAMJV010000823.1:0-63375 GCA_037951105.1 Echinarachnius parma
AAACTTCACGTGACTTTAGAACGGTGTACCTGGTCGTCGCAAATTTGGTCTCAAAAGTTGCGCAGCAGTTGCGGAATTATCGCGCGAAAAGTCGAGGGGGGGGTGGATTCCACCCCCCCCCCCCCCCCCCCCCCCCCCCCCGGCCTGGTTAGGGTTAAGAGAAGGAGGGGAGAGTGAAAGATGAGGTGGAGGAGGCAGAGGAGAGGAGATTGAGGAGTGGACATTGAGGGACCTACAAGCATGGTGTTTATAATACAGCTGATCCTTTCATCTGATCAAATCTTAATTTTTAAATATCCATAATAGTTCTCTTCATGTAATATGATAGAGGAGGAGGAGAAGAAGAAGGAGAATGAGAATATAGAAACTTACTATTGCGTGGTCGATGGCTCTCTGCGGCAGTTCAACCCTAGGGAATGCATACATGGCGCCCATCACCACCGGGTTACAGCTGATCCCATCCATCTGGTTGAATCCATCAGAAACAATCTTGTAATCTACAATAAACTTCTTCAAAGAGAATATAGAAACTTACTATTGCGTGGTCGATGGCTCTCTGTGGCAGTTCAACCTTTGGGAATGCATACATGGCGCCCATGACCGGGTTACAGCTGATCCCATCCATCGCGTTGAATCCCTCAGCAACAATCTTCGCCTTCTTGGCTAGGTTATCCAGAACATTCTTCTTCTCCTGCAGACACAAGCAAAACATTCCATTCAAGAGTTATTAGGGCCATTACCCGTTATAGAATGCAATGCTCAAAATTAGCACAAGCCTGCTGGCCCGGGCCACTAAAGAATTCAGTCTTGGCCACCATATTTCATTGATGCTAGAAACCAAGTGTAGCTTTCTTTGATATTTTATGGATGTCAAATTTAGACAATTATTCTCAGAAAATTTGGCATCATATAGAGATAGCTCTGATTTATAAGATGGTATGCATAGCTCAATTTAGACAAAAACTGATATAACGCCCGTATCATCTCACTCTACAACATACACTATTTTATTTTTTTCATGTCATTTATTTAACCATTATAAACCAATACAAATCAGTGCAAAGTAATCGATATACAAAACATCAAACCAAAATAATGATTAGGATCCTTGAAAAGCAGTAGATGCTTACACAATGAAGTTAAAAAAACATTATTGTTAGTTAACATTTGTATTTTTATCACTATTGTTATACTTATAGTTAATATCTTCATTATTATCACTATTATAGTAAATATCTTTATTATTATCAATATTATAGTAAATATCTTTATTATTATCACTATTATAGTCAATATCTTTATTTTAATCACTACTATAGTTAATATCTTTATCCAATATCAAGCACAAGCTCACCTTCATGAAGAGTGGATATGACTCCTCGCCCTCCCTCGGTGGGTTGACTACAACATCCATCACAGCCTGTGTAGGAAATAAAAAACATCAATCAAAACAAGATTATCACCAATGAACCTTCAAATCCTCTATCACCAATGAGAATTTAACATACAGTGTAGTTGAACGGAAATTAAATACAAAATCTAGTTTCATTATTCTATTTCGAGTCTACGTCCGAGTCGAAATGAATTAAATCAATTACTTGTGTCTGAATCAATCTAAAGAGACACTTAGAGTACCGGCACTTCCTCAGACATTTGCAGGTGTTTTTTTTTTAATACCATGAGAAAGGTGCATCATAGCCTTGCCCCGTTGGCAAGCACATGGCTAGAATGCTCCCTAGGGAGTTGAGAATATATGCAATGTCATTGTGTGGGTTTGAACTGTACCTGATGACCATGACTACCGTAAAACTCTGTGTATAAGACGCACTTTTTTTCCGTCGGAAAATTTTCAAAGTGGGGGGTGCGTCTTATACACAGGTACAGCCAAAAAAAAAAAAAAAAAAAAAAAACACCCGGTAGTCATGTTTAATGCATATTAAACTGGTCTGAACCTTCAGGAACAATACTCCCGACGGAACAACATCCGGATCCTGGGTGTTAAAGATTCGCCAAATGAAGTCACCGACGAAAAGGTGTGCGAAGTCGCATCAAGCATCGGGATCAAAATCACCCCACTTGATATTGATAGGTCCCATCGAATTGGGCCTAGGAAGCAGCTACAAGAGCCTGGTTCCAGCTACGCCAATGCCGCTCAGAAGCATCCAAAATCATCGCCATCCCCAATAATAGTGAAACTACTATCGTACAAGACGAAGCACCTATTCATGATAAACAGACGCAAACTAAAAGGAACAGGAGTTGTAGTTGTCGAAGACCTGACCAAACCAAACAGCAACCTCCTGTTCCAAACGTCAAGACACAGCAAGGTGAGCGCATCGTGGACCATAGATGGGAGAGTTTTCGCAGCTGTGAAAGCTACAAATGGCAAGGAAACAAGAAAACTGATAACAGCAATCGCAGATCTCAAATCCCTGTGATATTCTGATCGTTGTGCTGAACAATAAGGTGATCACCTTTCCTTAATTTTAAACCTGTAGTTATGAGTAAAAAGTTTTTATCATGGTTTCTGGTTTCTTTGTCAAGTTTTGAACTTTCATCCTTTTTTGTTTGTATTTGTTAGTTAAATAATATAGAAGTAATAAGTGTATTTTAATTTGATTGTGTGTTGTGTTTGTGATTGTGTGTTGCTAACGTGCGAATGTGAAAAGTGAAATATGCCAAACAATATAGATCCCCAGCACAGTGTAAATGGGGTAGATGTCAATAGGTTCTCTGAATATTTGTCCTTTGATTTAAATGAAAATAATTGTGATGTTGATAAATCGTTGTACTTGCCAGAAGAATTGAATGATTCTATGAAACAATTAAATTTAAATGGTAATGATGTGAATAAATTATTCTCATGTGTACACATGAATTGTAGGAACATTGGAAAAAATATTGATTCAATTAATTCACTTTTAGATGTTTTAAATGTTAAATTTAGTGCAATAGGCGTCACTGAGACATGGTTAAGACCCAATGATTCTCTGTGCAATATTGATGGATATAATTTTTAAGGTAATTGTCGTGAAGGAAAGCGAGGAGGTGGAGTTGGAATATTTATACGTAATGATTTTGACTTTGTACATAGAGTAGATTTGGATGTAAATAATGATTTAATTGAAAGTATTTTTGTAGAAATTAATAATACTCAATATACAGACCACCTGGGTGTTCTGTTCAGTCTTTTATTGAATCATTATATTTAATTTTACAAACTGTAAATACTGAAAATAAAGATCTATTTTTGATGGGGGATTATAATATAGACTTGTTAAAAGCTTTTACATGCACATTTGTGAACGATTTTTTAGATATATTTATGGTGAATTGTATGTATCCTTTAATTCATTTCCCTACTCGCATTACAGAAAATACATGCTCTTTACTTGATAATATTTTTACTAATAATTTAGACAATATGTTAACAGGTGTCTTGGCTGCAGATGTAAGTGATCACTTACCTATTTTTTGTATTTGTTATAGATATTGTAATGACCAAAATAATAATCCAGAATGTACTTTTGAAAAGCGCGATTATAGTGAAACAAATATTATAAATTTTATAAATAAAATACAACACATTATATGGGTAATAAATGAAGACCCCAATCACAGCTATGATTGTTTTTTACATCAATTTTTAAAATGTCATAATGATTCTTTTCCTGTCAAATTGGTGAAAAATAAAAAGAAATGTAAAAATAAACCCTGGTTTACAAATACTCTACGTAAAATGTGCAATAAAAAATGGTTGTTGTATAGAAAATATTTAAAGAATCGGTCAGAGTATAGACATGATGTATATAAAAGGTATAGAAATTTAGTTGATAAAGAATTGAAAAAAGCTAAACATACGTATTTGAAAAGAAAATTTGATTGTGCCATGGGTGACATGAAACGTACTTGGAATATATTACAGGATCTATTGGGTACTCAAAAGAAAGGTAAAAAAAATATTAAAGAAATACTGTATGAGGGAAACATTGTTCAAGATAAAAATGTGATTGCTCAAATTTGTAATGATTACTTTGTAAGTATTGGTTGCAAATTACAGGATGATGTTCTGTGTTCAAATGTCCATTATATGACCTTTTAAAAAAATAATGAGAAAACTGCATTTTTTACTCCGGTGACACCCAAAGAAGTAATTGAAATTGTTTGTGATTTAAAAAGTAAATCTAGCTCTGGTTTTGATAATGTAGACATTTCTATTGTAAAGCGCGTTATTCATATTATTTGTGAGCCACTTTGTAAAATATTTAACTTATCTTTAGAAAAGGGTATATTTCCAGACAAAATGAAAGTGGCCAAAGTGATACCAGTTTTTAAGGGTGGAATGGATAACGACATTAGTAATTATAGACCCATATCAGTACTTCCTGTGTTTTCAAAAATTTTAGAAAAAGCATTTTATAATAGACTTTTATGTTTTTTGAATGAGTGCAATATTATATCAGATCATCAGTATGGCTTTAGGCCAGGACATTCCACTTCTTCAGCTTTATCTGAATTTATTTATAAAGTTACTAATTGTTTTGATAAAAAAGAAGTTATGTTGGGATTATTTCTTGATCTCAGCAAGGCATTTGACACTTTGGATCACACAATTTTATTAAATAAACTTAAACATTATGGAATTAGGGGTGTTTTGCTGGATTGGTGTCAAAGTTATTTATCTGAGCGCAAACAATATGTTTTGGTTGGAAAATGTGAATCTCAAATGCAGGCTTTTAGTTGTGGAGTGCCCCAAGGCTCAATTTTAGGCCCTTTGCTTTTTTTAATATATATGAACGATATTTACAATGTCTCTGATGATCTTCATTTTATTCAATTTGCAGATGACACCAGTGTGTTCATGTCCGGTAAAGATCCTTGTACACTATATAATAAATTTAATTTTGAATTAGTAAATCTTTCTCAGTGGTTATTTGCTAACAAATTAGTTTTAAATGTTAAGAAGACAAATTATATGATATTCACAAAGAGACATATAAATATAGATTGTGAAGTCAAATTGGGAAATGAAAGTATTAAATGTGTTTCATCTCTCAAATTTTTAGGGGTTATTATTGACAATAAATTATCGTGGCATGAACACATTGGTGTCGTCTGTAATAAGGTTTCTAAAGGTGTTGGAATATTATATAGATTACGCCAATTACCTCATTATATATTACAAACTCTGTACAGTGCAATAATTCTTCCATATTTAAATTATTGCAATATAGCGTGGTGCAATGCTTCTGATACTTATGTAAATAGATTATTTTTATTGCAAAAGAAAGCCGTCCGGATAATGTCCAGCTCTGCTTATCTTGCCCACACAAAGCCTCTCTTTGCCAAAATGAAGATTTTAAATGTATTTGATTTGAATAATTATAATATTGCAATATTTATGTATTTATGTTCTAAAGACAAATTGCCTCATTTAATATCTTCTTATTTCTATTTGAATCAAGATGTTCATGAATATAATACAAGGTCATCAACAAATTATCATCTTCCTCTGGTGAAATCCAATGTTTCAAAAGATTCCCTTTTCTATAAGGGACCAATTATTTGGAATCACATTGAAAATGAAATTAGAAACAGCCCCTCTGTGAACTCCTTTAAACGTAAATATAAATTATTGCTTTTGGCAAATGCCGCTAACCAGTGAATATTAGTACGGTAACCTGGCATATATGTATGTGTATGTGTGTGTGTGCGTCTGTCCGTGTGTGTTTCTCTTTACTTTATGTGTCTACTCGAAACAGTATTCATTTTTTAATTTACATTGTAACTGATTAATTTGCATGTTTCTCTCGGGGGACAACCTCGATAAGCTTATTGTTTGCTTTTGTTGTCCCCACCACATAATTTACTATTATTTAGTTTGATGTATAACAAACTACCTGTATTTTACTGTGAATGTACACATGAATTGTATTTTAAATTGTGGAAATAAAATGAACTGAACTGAACTGAACAAGAGCTTGATATAAGGGGGAACATTTATCAAAATATACCTTTTTCCTACATAAATTATAGTGGTTAGCAAAACAAAATGCAAGTTTTTAAGCAGTAACACTGCTACTAATTGAATATTCAGATATTCATGAGTAGCAGCACTCATTTAATATTCAATTTTCTAAACAGTGGTTATACATTTTTCTCAACAAAAAAGTTATTAATGAATTTAGTATTTTGCATATTTAATGAGCATTGCTACCTCATGAATATATGAATATTCATGAAAAAAAATATTCTAAAAAAAAAAATAAAAAAAATAAATGTTTTTTTTTTTTTAATAGAAAGTTGGGGGTGCGTTTTATACACGAGTGCGTCTTATACACGGAGTTTTACGGTAATAGTGCCAGGAGTACAGACATGACTGCGCTCTATAAGTGGCCATTACATTATTATTATTATCTCTAGTAACCTATTACTCCAGGGTTAGCGAGCAGTAAGATGGATATAATGTGTCTTGCTGAAGTCACAAAATTTAAGATAATGCAACAATTAATATAATTTTCCTGCAGTAAATAAAGCATACTTGTCAGGGACACTCATTTTATTGTTTGTTCTTTTTTTATTTATTGCCCATAACCAGGGAATGGAATCAAAATGGTGGATTGCTTTAGTTTGTTATCTATTCTCTCACATAAGACAATGTGACGCAGATAAGATATATCATCTCTCTGATAAAATACAATTGTCAGTCTGGCTAAGTAAATAATGGACTATTTGACAGGATACAAACACAGACAGAGGTGACTGCTTCGATGTCATGTACACAATGCCCTTTCATGACTCTTATCACTACAAGACAGTTATAGACATGACAGCCTTTGAGTGTTGTAAAAGCAAATAAAACATGCTGTGTGCATTATCTATTCATGTCTCTGTGCTTTTTATTCATACTATCCTAAGCAAGATAAACTCCATCCAAATAATCAAAATAGCTCATGGTCATAGTATTCAGGAGCAGGGGGTGGGCTTAAATGATTAAAGTGACTTAAAGTATTAATTTGCATTTTTACTGGTATACTAACAGTTATCAAATTAATTAATCAACTGATCCCCCCTTCCATAATACAGAAATATTGTTGGACATTTATGAAGTTAATGTAGATTCAAGTATCTTGGAAAATACCAAAATGACCTGTTCAGGATTGGCAAAGCAACTTCTTGGACTGAGGTATAGTTAAGAAATACATGCACTACAATGTGGACAAAATATTATTAATCAGGAAGATTTTCAAATTTGTCAGAATGTGATAAAAATCTGTACATTTTCAGGGAGTCTCCTGCTGAATCAGGGAGACTTGGCTGCTCAGCCAATGGGTAGACAAATGTTATAACTGGCTGACCCAACTGCTTACCTGTCCTTGCACCGTCGGACACAGCTTGGCCGAGACAGCTTTGAAGAGCTGGGCTTGGGCCTCGGGATCAACATTGACAAGCTCACAGTAGCCACCTCGCAGACCACACCTAGACAATAGGGGGAAAAAATGGTATTAAACAACATAATCTAGACAACATCTGCAACAAAGGAACTTTATGGCCCGAATTCTCATCAGTGGCTCAACTTGAGCTCTGCCTAAAAAGACAAAGACTACCGACTATCAGTCATAGTATAACAGGTCACCAGCAATACAATGTGCAGGATGATCCAGGACGCAATTTGGCTGATGACAGACTATACTATGACTGAATTTCAAAGGGCCCATTGTCCTGATGACTATAATCAGAACTCAAGGGATTGACTGGATAATGAAAGAAAACCATTAGAATATCTCTGGGGACCATAGCAACGAGACAATAGGTCTGCTGGTGCAAAGTGGGTTAACTGGTTACCAGTAGGTAGTCTTTGTCTTTTTGGGCCAGGCTCAAATTGAGCCACTGATGAGAATTTGGGCCTATGACATTTAGGCGATAAAGAGTAGAAGCATTGCTAAACCTGTTAACACAATGCCTATTATCTCTTTGTAGCAATTTTTTTACCTTCAATTTACCTAACTGATCAAAATATTAATTTTCTATAAATGATTGAATGTGTAATGGAAAAGAATTGCAGTGATGTAATAGTGGGCACTGTTTTATTATAAAAAGTCCCTTGCTTTCAAACATTTCATTCTGATACAATGTCAATTAAAATTTACAAACATAAAATGCAATCCAACTCACTCGCCCATGTATCCCTTTGACGTTGACATGAAGGAGGCCAGTTCCTGGCCTGCGTAGTCCGGACCAAGCTCATGCAGGACCTTCTTGAATGAGTAGTACTTGCTGCCCTCTGCATACACATTGTCCTGGTAAACCTATCCAAGCAGGAAGAGATTGGAGGGATAAAAAAAGTGAATACAAAGCGATTGATGACAAAGTCATATTTATACCAAATCATTCCAAAGATTGAAATGTGAAAATCTGGCGTATTCAGGCACAAGTTAATGCACCACCTGCTTGAAGAAGCGGTACTTGCTAACCCCGCATATGCATTGTCTTGGTACACCTAAACAAGAAGAGAACTAGATGGATCTTCGACTGCGCGCAGTCGAAAATTATGCCTCCGCTATGACGCGATTTTTAATATCAAGCCCAAAATAACGTGTGCACTGAAACAAAAAATGTTCATATATATTTTGAGTTCTGTGACCTTGACCATAGACTCCAAATGTTGATGGCTACATTGGCTCCCAAGAAATATTCAGGTACCAAGTTAGATTGAAATCTGACATTCAGTTCTTGAGATTTTGCCATAACAAGCCATCTTTGCATATATATTGAGTCATGTGACCTTGACCTTTGACCTCATGACCCCCCAAATCTAATCCAATCATTGCCACCCCGATGTGTATGTAACTCATCCCAAGTTTGAAATTGATCCGTCAAATGGTTCTTGAGATATCGCGAGAAGGATGCTTTTTTGCACATATATTGAGTCCTGCGACCTTGACCTTTCACCTCATGAACCCCAAAATCTAATCAGATCATTGTGACCCCAATATGTACACTCATACCAAGTTTGAAATAGATCAATCAACCGCTTCTAGAGATATCGCGAGAACAAGGCATTTTTGCACATATATTGAGTCCTGTGACCTTGACCTTTGACCTCATGAACCCCAAAATTTAATCAGATCATTGTCACCCCAATATGTACACTCATACCAAGTTTGAATTTGATCTGTCAACCGGTTTTAGAGATATCGCGAGAACGAGGCATTTTTGAACATATATTGAGTCCTGTGACCTTGACCTTTGACCTGATGAACCCCAAAATCTAATCAAATCATTGTCACCCCAATATGTACACTCATACCAAGTTTGAAAGTGATCCGTCAACCGGTTCTTGAGATATCGCGAGAACGAAAACGTGACGTACCTACGGACGGACGTACGGACGTACGGACGGACGGACGGACAACCCAAAAACATAATGCCTCCGGCCACTTCGTTGGCAGAGGCATAAAAAAATAGTTATGCTCTAGGTATGAAACAGAACATCGACCCTTTCACTATGAGCAGGGCCCGACACTAGCACTTGCCCTATTGCGGGGTGCAAGTAAAAGTTGATGTCGGCCAAGTAAAATTTCATTAGTGGTCTAGTTTGGTTGCCCGATCGGGCAACAAAATTATTGTTCAACACCGAGCAAAATATGTAATTTCTTACGTGTAAATTGAATTTAGAAGTAAGCCAGCAAGTACATTTTTTGCTAGTTAATGCAAGTTGAAATTGATATTAAAATTAATAAGCAAGCTTAAAAGGTACAACAAAAAATTATTTACCTCATCTGCTAGGATGAAGAGATTCTCCCTGTAGGCAAACTTGATGATGTCTTCGATGTTCTGTCTGGGCAGCACTTGTCCTGAAAGGATAACAAAACAGGAACATAATGATTCAATCAACTGTGGTTTAGTTATATGATATTCATGTTAACAAAACAAATTATCAATGTGATGAAAAGTCATCAACACAAATGAGCTGGGAGCATGAAATGAAGCTCTGCAAACGATTGGGTTTTGCCAAGAGGTTTGGAGGGTACACACTGGGCATGCAGTATTTTCCAACCTCAACTTTTGACGTCTGGAGCTGGAACTCCGCAAGCAATGTTTGTTTTTTTAAGAGGTTCAGAGGGAACACATCTATTTTTTCTTGGAGAGGGGGGTGAGGAAGGGATGCTGATATGGAAGGTTTGAAAGACTCAAGAAGGCTGCAGTACAACTGTACTCGGAAAGGATTTATACCTGTAGGATTTCATGGGTTGATGACCATGGGGAGGGGGTTTGGAATGGGAGGTTTTGATAGACTTGAGAAGGCTGCAGTAGGGTTGCCTGATTGATGATGACTGTAGCTCTAGGCATGCAGTGTTTTCTAGTCTCATCTATCAACATCTGAAGCTCCTTAAACAATGGGTTTTTTCCAAGTGGTTTGGAGGTAACACATTTTTTTTCTTTGGGAGGAGGTATGGAATGGGAGGTTTTCAAAGACTTGATTGAGAAGGCTGCGGTACAACTGAACAAGGAAAGTGATTTGTACCTGGGTTGATGACCACTATTGCCCTGGGTGTGCAGAGTTTTCTAGCTTCATCTATCGACCTTTGGAGCTATCACCAAATGATAAGGAGGTTCAGAGGGAATACATATTTTTTTAAGAGTCGAAATGGAAGGTTGGGAGAGACTGAAGAAGGATGTGTACGTACAATGAAAGTGATTTGACTGTATACCTGTAGGATTCCCTGGGTGGATGACCACGATCGCTCTGGGCGTGCAGTGTTTCCTAGCCTCATCTATCAACGTCTGAAGCTCTGCAACGGATGGGGTTTTTGCCAAGAGGTTTGAAGGGAACAATTTTTTTTAAGGGGGGAGGAGGTTTGGAATCTATAGGGGCTTTTGGAAGACTAAAGAAGGTGGTAGTACAACTGCATACCTGTAGGGTTGCCTGGGTTGATGACCACGATCGCCCTGGGCGTGCAGTGTTTCCTAGCGTCATCTATCGACCTCTGGAGCTCTACAAGGTCCAAGCTCCACCCTCTGGCTTCATCCAGGTAGTAGTTGACCTGAAAATAATCAACATTTAATTTACCGTATTTGTCGGTGTATTAAACGCTCCGGTGTATTAACCGCACCCCCCTTTTTTTTTTTTTTTTTTGAAAAAAGGTGCGGTTAATACACCAGCAAATACGGTAAATAACAATAATTTGATACAATAAGATAAGACTGATCAGAGTGGTACATTTTCCATGTACTGGAATGGCAAATGCGGTGTTGTGATCTTCAGTTATGATACATGTGGTTCTAAAGAATGTATTTTTGTGTCCTTGTTTCTTGCAGTCATTCTCTTAGTCCCGTCTTTGTCTCATTTTTTTCTCTCCCAGGGAGACTTTTAAATCTGAACTATTCAATCATAAATATCTTTATGATGAAAGGGGAATTCTGAAAACCGAAACCTGTTCCATGCTTCTATTGGTTATACAAATACAATGAGGTTTGTGAGAACCACTGGAGTTCCAAGTATATTTTGTGGATTTTGAAAAAAAATTACTACAGTTGTAGATCCCTTTAAAGGGGACCACAGGGCAAAGAACAACACACAATTATATGTTTTGGTACCGTTGTGAGATATCAAATAGATGCCCAACACTTTGCAAAGGGTTTTGAAATTCATAAACAATACAATTAATTTTTACCAGTTACGGAACAAACATGGCCTCATGGTTCCGTATGTTCGGAGACAATAGAATCACGGACGATGCGTTATATCTTTTTTCTGGAAACATTTTTTTATGAACTTGTTGGTGGAATGGACTACTAAAAATTTACCTTTCATTTAGAAGAATATTATTTTTGGGTGGTGGTACCCTTTGAATGCACAAGACATCTTTGACCGTCTTACCTGTCGTGCATCTATCTCTGCTAAGGAGGCTGAGTAGAGTGGGTACTGAGGGATGGGAATGAGGACACCTGTCCTATCCTGGCCTTCTCCCGAGATTAATATCTTCAACACCATCTGCAAATACAAACACAATGAAAAACTATTATACAACCCTCCACATTAACTTTAATTACTACTTATTTGAGCAAGTAAAGACAAGATTTACAAATTCTAGCTCCTAAAATGCTAGAAGTCCTCTCTTGGCCTTCCCTAGAGACTAATATCTTCAACACTATCTGCAAATACAGACACAATGAGAAACTATTATACAAGCCTCCACACTAACTTTAATTACTACTTTGCCCATTTGGGTAAGTAAAACCATGCATTTTCAAGTTCTACTTTCTCTAACAGAAAAGGAGCCTTCAAATTTTCTATTTGATAAGGAAGATGAAGTAAGAGAGAGAAAGAAGGGGAAAGGAGAAAGGAATCTAAAAGAGAATTTGTAAAAAAAAAAAAAAAAAAAAAAAAAAAAACAGACCGAGTATCCCTCCCCCCAGGGAAAAAATTAATATTTTTATTTCGGGGGTTCCTTTTCGGGGGCTACTTTTCCAACTTTCGGGGGCTACTTTTACCATCTCGGGGGCTACAAATTTCCAGGGTTCTTTTTCGAATTTCAGGGGCTACTATTAAGCTCTAATGCTGTAAGTGATCATCTGATCGGCACTCGATCACGATCCAATAAAAAAATCCCCCAAAATCCAAATTTTTTCTTCTTTTTTCGGGGGCTCTTTTGGGCATTTCGGGGGCGAATTTGCCCGCCGCCCCCGTGTATTCTTTTTTCCCTGCCTCCCCCTAGCAAGCCTGTGTACATTTTTGTACTGTGATGTACATGTCATGTACACTGATAGCATATTTTGGTCATGTGACGTATATTGTTATGTACACTAATAGCACATTTTGGTCATGTGACGTATGTTATGTACACTGATCGCATAGCCGGCTCCCTGCAGACAGAATGATGTTCTTGCATAGATTGCTCTTCAACCCAAAACATTTCCAGCAGCTCGCCTTCAAGTTGCAATTAAATGTTTAGAAAGGTTATTAAAATAAGGGCGTATTACAATACTGTAGTATGCAGATTGTGAACATGACCTACAAGAACCCTTTTGATTATTTACATTGTGGTCATGCTACAAGCCCTGATGACGCCCCTGCCTCCTTCCGACAGACATGATGTTAGTTGGGTTCTTTACCACCCCTGTGTCTTGTCTCGATGCATTTGGTAACGTCAGGCTTCAATCAACTCATTCTAGACTAAAGACTAAACATTGCATCTATTTAGTAAACATGAAACACATGTAGTGTCCACTAACATCCTCTCACATACACTTTCCAGCATCCTTCTTTCCTCTTGTAACAAATATAAGTAGTCATGTGACCTACAACGGTCATGTGATATACCCCGATGTCGTTGGTGGCCCCTGATGAGAGCATGATCTGTTGGGGGTTGCTTTCCAGCCCTCTATGTCTATTGTTGATGTACTCTGTAACATCATCCCTAAAATCAACTCATCCTAGACTAATACAAAACTTAACATTATAGCTATTTGTTGAAAAAACATGAGATACACGTAGCATCCACTATAAATATCCTCCCTTGTCCCAAGCAATCAAATACACGTTTGACATATCTTGATGGCGTCACTGGCTCCTGCAGACAGCATGAATGTTCTTCTAGGGTTGATTTAAAGCTGTCCATCTCTCCTCTTAGTGAACACTATCACGTTGTCCCTAATTCATCAAGAGGCACACACTGCAACTAAAAGTTGGATTAGCAACCTCCCCTCTCCCTATTAACCACCCAAGATATGTCTGATGTGTTACATACCCCGATAGCATCGCTGACCCCTGCAGACAACATGATGTTCTTTGGGTTCCTCTGAAGCCCCCCCCCCATCTCTCCTCTTGATGTACTCTCTCACATCGTAATTCATCAAGAACTAAAATGCCAACTTTAATAGCAACCTCCATCCTCCCATAACAACCCAAAACGTGTCTGATGTGTTACATACCCTGTTACGTGATGGTCATGTGACATACCTTTATAGCATCACTGGCCCAAGATGACTGCATGTTTTTGTTGGCTGCTTTCCAGCCCTCTGTGTCTCCTCTTAATGTACTCTGTCACCTCGTTTCTCGATCATCAAGTTAAATAGGCAAAACATAGCAACATATAGGCCCATAGCCACCTTCCCTGTCCCTACCAACCATATTACAATTTGTACATACCCTGATGGCATCACTGGCCCCTGAAGACAACATGATGTTCTTCGGGTTGCTCTCCAGTCCTCCGTCTCTCCTCTTACTGCCTCCCCCCTCCCCCCCCCCCCCCCCCTTCAAATTGACCATTGATCATGGACATCTAAACATAGCGTAGCAACTTACATGTAAAGGTCCCCATGCAACCTCCTGTCCTTAGCAACCACATTACAATTTGTACATACCCTGATGGCATCACTGGCCCCTGAAGACAACATGATGTTCTTCGGGTTGCTCTCCAGACCTCCGTCTCTCCTCTTGATGTAATCCACCACATCGTTCCTGATCACCTCCAGACCGATACTCTCACTGTAAGAACCTGAACATGGAGGGAGGGGAAAAGATTTGGGGAAAAAAGTTAGTTGATCATTTAAATAATATCTTTATTTTACCAAGAATATTAGTATTTTAGTCATTGTTTTTTTTTTGCTGAATCACCATTTGAGTATTATCCCCTTTGCCATCAGATTGTTCCTGATCACCTCCAGGCCAATACTCTCACTGTAGGAACCTGGAAATTAATGAATTGTAAATGATTTAAATGATTTCTTTATTGTACCAAGGAACCAAATGGTTAATTGTTTTCTCTGAACTACCATAATTTCAGTATTACCCCTTTGCTGTCATATAAATAATTCCCAATCATCTCAAGACCAATACTCTCACTTCAGGAGTCACTGTAGGATCCTGGAAATGGAGGGAGGGAAAAAGATTTCGGGGGAAAAGTTAGTTGATTATTTAAATAATTTCTTCATTGTACTAAGGAAGCAAGTACTTTAATCTTTTTTTTTTTTTTACTGAATCACAATTTGAGTATTACTCCCTTTGCCATCACATTGTTCTTTATCACCTCCATACTGATTCTCTCACTGTATGAACCTGAAAATGGAGGGATGGGGAAAAGATTTGGAAAAAAGGAAGTTGATCATTTAAATAATTTCTTACCAAGAATGTTAGTATTTTAGGCATTGTTTATGCTGAATCACCATTTGAGTACATGTACATACATATTTTGTATTAAAAGTGTATTATTACATAGTTCTGGAAACTTCAGATACCCACCTAAATGTAAATCATATTTCTATTTGGAATTTTAACCATTATACAACGCTCGAAATTAACTTTTTTTGCTGGTGGCCCGGTCGGGCCAGTAAAAATAGTATTTTTCAAATTTTGGTGGCCCGAAAACAGAATCTGCTGGCCCGAATAAATAAAGAAGAACAAAAGTAAAATGACTAGTCTAATCAAGTTTGTCTAGACAAAGTTGAATCTTAGATATTATTAGGTGAATTTATTAAAATGTCATACTTAAAATCACAATCTATAACTGAAGAAATGAAACCCAACATTGAATCAGTTCATTCTCATCTTGGAGACACCAAATTATGAAATTAAGGGAGTTTTCATGTTTCATTTTGTCAACTTTTGAAACTTCACTGTCACTAACCAAAAAACACATGTATGGGACTGGGCTTTAAAAATCGGCAAAATAATTCATAATTGGCAAGCATAATCAATTTGTCAAGACTCAAGACAATATTACAATAGTAAGCACAACATTCAAACATTTTTATGATGATTCCTTCATAATATCTCTAAAAATGGACTATTATTATGGTCTGAAAAAAAGAATTATAACCTTGATCTAGCAGGAAAAAAATTGCACACAAAAAATATCGCTAGCGTGCAAGAGGGATTGCTGACAACACAAACAACAGATATATAGGCTGAGATGGGGGAAGAGAGAGCGGGAGAGAAAGTTGCGTCCTTTTATTTTGCGCTTTGCGTGATTTTTTCAGTGATTTACGATGCTCTCTCTTCTCTTTTTGAATCACAAATCAAGCGTTGTTTGTGAGGTAACAAATTTGCAACTAATTCACATGATTGTCTACACAATGGTTTAAACTTTTGGTGGCCCGATCGGGCCACACAATGGTTTAAACTTTTGGTGGCCCGATCGGGCCAGCAAACATTGGTAATATGACATTTTTACTGGCCCGACAGCAATTTTTAGTGGCCGGGCCTGTGCTAATTTCGAGCGTTGCATTATATGATGATTACTTTCGTTGACTACTTTTGGCTTTGGCTTTAATAGTTGGTCAACAGGAAATCTACTTGACATAATTAATACATCACACATTTCAATTTGTCCTTCCCCAAACAAACTATGCAATAATGCAATTCATCAACAAATATTCAGTGTACTAGTATTAAAGCTTATTGAACTGGATAGTTCTCAGAAATAGCCAGTGTGCACTCATGCTATCACTCTATGCGAAAATGGAACACTTTAATTTGTGTTTTTTCCTGTGGGAGGTGACCCTATGACCTACAAATGTACAATACACATTTTCCAAGGCTAGCCTTGCTGCCAGGAAACTAGATTGTAGATCATTTAATAATGACTATTACTCGTTAGGCCCAAATTATTGTACAAATTATTGTGTAGGTATTTAAAAAAATAATTTTACTAAATTTTCTTGCAGGGTTCTGATCAGAATTCTACAAAGTACATCATGGTTATGTGTATACACAAATTCCCCCAAATGATGATGTAGACTTGACTTGGTGCATATGTTAATAGTATTGTTCAAATTTCAATTCAGCTCATGGACAAGCCTCCACACTAAATTTGTTTCTGTTTAACTGGCCTATTTGGGCACTTTCCATCAATGCTAAACTAGTGTAAAGGCATACTAACTGACCTCAAGGCTCAACCTACAAATGCCAGTTATTCCATTTATTGTTCAAATGACGTCTTTCGGAGAAATTAATATACTGCAAAAAAAGAAAACAATTTGATCTGCATTGTCACATCATCAACAGAGAAAACAAATATACAATGTAGAAAAAAGAAAATGTACAGTCTATAAACAATTTGATCAGCACAATCACATGATCAACAGTCCGTGTCCTTTGTGCAAATGGTCGCATTTACAAGTGGGGGGTAAACTGTTGTTTACCAGAATGGAAAACTTTGAATGCATTCAGGTATACATACACATGTACATTAATGTACATGTACATACATGTACATATGTACACAATATGACAACTACGTAACTGAAGGGCAAGCCCACCAGATTGACACTGTACACACTTGAAGGGGGAAAAACTAAATTTAATTTTGGGGGCTACTTTTCAAGCATGCTTGCATGAAAATAACACTCTGAAATTTGTTTTGCATTGAACTTTATGCAACCTTTATACGGGGGCTCTTTTTGGCATTTCTGGGGGCGAATTCGCCCTTATAAGCCCCTGTATTTTTTTCACTGCACACTTTTACTATTTTTTAAACACAAACATTTCCATGAAAATGCATTAGATACGTGTACATGAGACTTGGATGAGTCTCAATCTTATCTGAAGAGAGGTATTTCATGTACATAAATAATAATAAATTTATAAATGATTAATGATGCAAATTTGTGAGTAAATACACGTAAATGTACATTTACAGGTCTGTACGTGTATAAGGTGTATTTACTCACAAGTTTGCATCATACTTTATACTGATCATGGTTTGAAATGGAGAAGAGATCAATCTATTTAACTAGCAATGACCCTGCAACATGTATTCATTCTTGTTTCGCTACGGAAAGGGGTGTGTGAGTAAATTTTAATGACATTGAAATACATACACATGTACATGTACTAGATGAATACTGTTGTAAATTTAATTTTACAAAGCAAATATGGTATGGAACAAAAACAGTGCAAATATGGTAGATGGACTCTCTGGAATGACTATCAAGATATTCTCAAACATATATACGTACAGGTGGTCTATTTTGGGCAGTGATTATTACAAGTTTGTATACTTAGTATGATGGGTATTCAAATGATGTGAATTGTACTGAAATGAAATTGAAAATGGGTTGATTCCCAAGGCCAAGCAACATACATTATGCAAAGGCAAAATGATTGACGGAACTTCCTTGATTAATATTCTACCAAATCAGGGTAGGAAATATACGGGGCTGAGGGCGATTTGGCCCCCTAATTTTCCAAATAGCCCCGTGAAATTAGGAGGTAGCCCCTAAAATTGTCACAGGGTATTATGTGAAATATTTTGCGATATCCATCAGATTGAAAAAGTAGCCCTCTAAAATTAAAATGTAATTCCTGCATTGTACCAAATACATCAACAAGTTTCATAGTTCATACTGTATGCATATATATAAAATGGATCATTTTGATCTAAATGTAGATGAGCCAAGAAATGGAAGGTAAACACAGTATAATCCATACACTGTGCAACTGAACACCCAATCCATGCATGCATCTATAGGACACAATAAAACAATTGATGCATTGATCATTCTTCATAAAAACAATGCAATGATCATCAATCAATGTCCCCCCCCCCCCCCCCCCCCCCCCGCATCCATCAATTCAATTGCCACAAACATGAATGGGTTTATGGATCAATATCCTTCACCAATCACCAGATACTGTGAAGAGCTCTGTCAATCTATGGCCTTGGGTATAAGGACACTGGATAGCTGGAGTCACAGGACCAAGTTTTACTGCAGCCATAGTGCAACGTACATACCAAACTGTGTGATATAACAGGGCTCAAAATTAGACTTCATGACTTAAATTAGACTTTTAAAAGTCATGAATATTGAAAGGAACTTGCTTCATTAGGCACTTAACATATTCAGACTTTAAAATGTTTCTTTTTTTTTGTCAGTCAATTGTCCTCTAATGCAGCCTTTGAACCAGAAATGTATGACAGTTCAATGAGAAATCTTATTTTTCCTTGATTAAGCTCATCCATAATTGCATCATTTTTTATCTTAATGTAAGGCAAGCCTCTATACTTACTTTTTTTTCTACTTTTGTGTACAGAAATATAATTAATTTTAACATTTGACCTGCACGAACAGATAATTTACTTTCCACCCAAAACCAATATTTTATGAACCGAAAGAAAAATTTGTCATGCCAAGTTGATCTGCTTGGCAAATGTCTTGCTCGTTTCTAGATGACATTTAACATAAATTATGTAAGTTGCCCAATCGGGCAACCAAACTAGACCATTTATATATGAAATGTTACTGGCCCTACATCAATTTTTACTTGACCCAGGTTATCGAGTAAGTGCTAGTGTTGAGCCCTGTGTAAAGCCCTCTGCAGACAAATCCGACTGGTTTTCGTTCGGATCGTCTCAGTTTTCAGTGCCTCGCAACACACATTTTGCCAGACAAGAGACAGTCAGATGCCAGTTGGGGCCGATTCAACACGATGAATCAGCTCCGACCGACCGGGCCCAACTCTAGCCTGATTGAAACTAGTCGGATCGGGTCGAGTCGGCTCTGTCTGCGCCGGGCTTAAGGGATAAATGTGCAGCCCTGACTTTAGCTAACTAAGTCCCATTGCTTGGTTTACCTTGTAATAACATGCGTCAGTGTGTCACGTCCTAACATGTGAATGTGACTCACGCAGCGACACTACACTATCTAGGATCCTGTGAGCTCAAGGTTTGCTGGGAGTGTGATGTCAAGTTCATTTCCGACCACAAGAGGCCATGTTATCGAAGGAAAAAAAAAAACATTTTAAAGCTGCTTTTCAAAAACTGGTATTGAGTTAAAAGGGAATGGGCAATAAAATCAAAGTCTTGAAAATATTATTGGGACCACTTTTCTGTCTAATGTTCATTTAGGCATACATTTACGTGTCATTGTGTGCAATTGCACCATTTTTTTTAACACAGCAGAACCTTCTTGATGTACATGTACAGGTGTATGCAAAAACCCAACCCTCGTATGTATACAATATCTCTTTCAATAGCCTTTCGGTATATTTTTTACTCTGATATAAAACGATACCTGATAAAAACAAGATTATTTTCATGGTCCCAGGCTCCTTGTTATAATACTGAGGTTTGGAACTGGAGTGGCAAAAATGTTTTATCCTGGCCAGCATTCAACAGATTGTATACAGCAAAAAAGTTTTCATAGCTCGCCCTTAACAATGGCTGGTTACCAACGGCAACCAGAAATTTAATTTTGCCACTTGAGATCTTGCATTGGACACCAAAGAATTAATTAGTATCAAGAACACACAATTCAATAGTAGGCGTCTATCTGATGCATCAATTTCATCACGCTGCAAAAAAAAAAATTGTATTTGGGAGAGCCCTGGTATTGTACTTTGGTCATGCACTTGGAACGTGGGTTCAGAAGTAGAGCCAGACAGAGTAAACAACACATTATCCAATGGACCTTGCACAGTCAAGCTTTTGTCTATTCCGCAACAACGTGATTCTAGAACAACGTTCTGTACCATACTCGAACAAAAAAATCCAACCAGGGGCGGGCAAGGTTATTAAATCATTATTACGAGATACATCATGTACTTTTTTTTATTAATGCAACCATTAATTTTAGCTAGCACTCTGAAATTAATTCAACATTGAAACCAATAACCCATTGCTTAGGAGAACCTGGTTGGCCCTGTATTAACCCGTTCACTATGAGATTCTGAAATCTCCATAGACTTTGTACACAACCCACCCGGTTCCCGTAGTCAAGGGGTTAACTCCATGGGGATTGTGAAATCTAGTCATTCTAGTGGGGAACGGGTTAAGAGAATTTGGGAGGCACCTCTACAAATCCAGGGGGCTCTTTTTGGCATTTCAGGATGAAACACCCTGAGCCCCTACACGTACAAGTACACAATGGTAATCACTGTACCATATTAAAATCTGCAATATACATGTATGTACAGTACAGTACATGAAACACAACACCGTAACAAAACTTGTTGCTGAATACAATAGTAATCGAATTAGCAGGAATGAAAACGTGAAGTAAACATGACCTCGTAAACCAGTACTTTGTTCAGTAGCAACGTGTCTTGCTATTTAAACCAAAGTTCAACGATTGTCAAAACTCAACCAATTGTGTGCAAAGAGTTTATACAAAGAGAATTGTGTAATGATCTATGTGTAAATGTCACCATCTTGATATATCTACGTCATTGATCAGTGACTGTGGGCGTGTGTTTGCAGAACGGGGGTGTGCGTCTGTACGTGTGTCGTGCGCACTATGTTTTGTTTTATTTGCTAGGAGATATTATAGAGTGAACCTCGAGATATTAATTAAACCCGATCAGTGCCATTTTGATTTGGTTAGTGGTTACATGGCTTAGCTTTCACGGATGCGAATAAAATTAGGTTCAAAACTTTATATTTCATTTTGATACTCAAGGAAATCTGGGAAAAGATGTGACTGGTGACAACATAGTGTGCAGTTAATTAAACAATGTATCAGGGCTCGAAAAGAGCATTGGGTTAAATTGCGAGGATATGTGCCATATTAACCCGTTGCATACGGGAACCGGGTGGGCTATGTACAAAGTCTATGGGGATTTCAGAATCTTGTAGTGAACGGGTTAAAAGGGTAAGAGATAAATTGACGTAAATGTGTATACGTACAGTCATACACGTATTACTATTAATTCAATCCACGGACAATAATAACCTCTAAATTTGATCCCCTGACAAGAATTTGGTCCAAAAGGGTAATAGGTCACTTGTCATACATTGTAGTGTACCTATTTTCTGATGTGACAGGCCAAGCATCTAGGATCTAGGATACACATCATTTCGTTGTAGAACAGAGTACATTGACAATGCATGCATCGGCAAGTCTCCGCTACCTGCCACACATGCATTGTCAATTCACAGCCTGCAACAAACAACAGAATGGTCAAGTCTGTAATGATGTTTTCTATTTATAGTGCATAATATGATTGATAATCATTTCTAAGCGCTTTACATATTACCCCGGCCATTCGACACACACTCGTAATTAATCCACACGTGACGTGCACTTTCTGCTCCCTTGGGAGCAATGCATTCTGGCAGCCATATGGCACACACACTGGTATAGTACAAATTGCACACTACATTGTGTTCCACTCCTCTGGCTGAGCACTACTTACCGAGACTGCCTCCTTTGCATGCGTCCAGGATTCTCTGGGCTCGTTGCTTGGCGTCCGAGGGAAAGTCTGGGCTATCCAGGAGCGAGGGATACGTAGCCAACGCCAGAACCTGTAGTCATGGAAACATACAAACTGTCTAAGTTCCTTCTTCTACAAGTCCTTGGGAAAAGAGTGGGGGGGGGGGGGCGTTCTACAATCATTTTGTAGCAAAAAGGGGATTTTATTTTTTTAAATGATATTTCACAAATGTTATAACTTACAGTATATAGCACTGTCAACTTATATTAAATTTCAAGTTGGGAAAAATACACTACATGTAAGTGCAACTATACCAGCATCAAATACTGTGCAACAGTACTTCTTCCACTTCAAATGTTAAAGAACAAAAATCAAAAATCATTTATTGATAGGAAAATTAAAATTCTACTGGTTTGCTTTTGTAAGGGCGTTTATAATGCATAAAGAATACCAAATCAGTTCATTCAACATGATTTCAATACTTTTCTTCATTTACTCTTTGAAGGGAAAATTCAATGTCCATCCCAAGCCACATAATAACGTACAATCAATATGGAAACAACCGCTATGTAAACCAATTCTACAATTTACAAAAAAGGAAAGGAATCTCATTATCTTATCATTATCTCATTATCAACTGATATGAAATATGGTCCAAACCCTTTGAAACTAAACACTTGAATCAAATTATATGAGATCATATCTATTTAGAACTACTTGACCCCTGTACTGGACCGTATGCTGATATCCATCAGTCAACATGTACATGTACAGTACAGAAGGTACAATGTAACATAATCAGCATCTGACTGCATAACACTATTCAGGCTTCAAACAACGTGTACTGTTGAAATGTAAAATGTGAAAGCCTGCACGTGACGTGTATGGCCGTTTGCCAGCTCTGTGAATGGCCTTACTAATAGTGTCATATCAATGGTCATGGAAGACTGAATCTTTTTCACTCCAAATTCATTAATGAATTGCCTACAAATAAGTTCATATTCTCTCTTTTATTCCCATTCCCATTATCAGTCTACTAAATAAAATCCTAAGGCTAAGCACTGGCCCCTTTCGGACCGACCTCCCAATGGCAATTGTAACAGCATGCCATACATTTACAACTTACAATGTACACATTCAAACCTGTGTATAGTGACCACCAAAGAGAAACAAGAAAAATGGCCACTGTAGACAGGTGACCTCTATTAAGACAGATCCTAAAGTTCAAAATTTTTCTCTGCTGGTGGCAACTATCAAAGTATCTACTGTAGGCATGTCGGTTGCTATAGACAGATGGCTACTTACACTGATTTGAAACTTTTACTTAAATTGTGATTATTCCTGGACAGGGAAAGTAGTTAAAATCTCAGATAATGGTAACTTTGGAAAATTTGACAGAGCAACATAGCTTGCCAGATTGCCGTAGGCCCCAACTTAAAATATACTTGCCCTGGGCAATCAGGTCTATGATGTGAAATGTACATAAATGTGTCAGTAGCACCCTGCTTTAATACACGTATTAACATACAATCATATTTCATCTGGAACAAGCTAGATTCATATTGGTATTGACATGCTACATGTATTAGTTGTATGCTCTTGGCACATATCCAAAAAACATGACAGTGGAAACATATGGACAAAAGGGACAATACAATACATAACAAGAGTAAAATGTTATGATGTCTGTTGCCCTGCAGGTCCCCTGCTCTACGCATGAGCTGGGGGAAAATGTGGGCGCTAATTCACTCTTGGTACTTCAGAGATAATGTTATAAGATATAAATTTATATATTTTTTTAATGTTTATGCTCCGAAGTTTGAAAGCCTTTGAGAAACCAAATTTACATTCCAAAGATCTACCTCTCATTGATTTCATATATTTGAATGTTCAACAAATTAGAAACAATTATCTTCAGGAAAATGTGGCACCACAGAGCGACGGCTCCATCCGACCTACATGATGGTACATGTATGCAAACTCAATTTAGCATAATAATTTCTTAACCCCCTTATGATTCTCACTCTCGCGCAACAAAATGGGACTTTTAAGCTAGTATCAGCTGGGGGGGGGGGGGGGGAGGGGGTATTTTAGTATTTTTCTGGGGCCTATTTTTCATGCTCGCTTGCATTAAAATAATGCATTAATCTCTTATTTTTTGGAGGCTACTTTTTAAGCTCCCCTGCATGAAAAAAAAAAAAAGATGCAAATATACTGGGGCTCTTTGATGATTTGAAGTCCTGACCTTTTTTCCCTTCTTTTTCTTTGTTCCTGTCTTTGTTTGTTTGTTGTTGTTTTTTTTTTTTTTTTTTTTTTGGGGGGGGGGGCATTTCAGGGGCTAAACTGCCCCTGAAAACTGCCCTTCATTTTTTCCCATAACTTACCTGTCTGAGAAATGTGAGTGGTTTCTGTCCCATGGCATGGGCATCTCCAATATTGCACTTGATCACCGAGGGGAACGGTTTGGTCTCTCCCTGTAAAAACACAAAGAAACAACAACAATTATAATGAATATATACTTAATACACATCTTGAGAAATTTAAATCGTTGCAGTTATAATCACCAATCAAATTAATTTTCTTAAAATATTCATATTCTACCATGAAAATCAAAACGCATTTTACAAAATGCATCAATCATATTCAACTTTCAAGCAAACCATTTAGGTATCCATTAGAAGCAGAGCTTAATTTTAATATCTAGCTCTAGGCTGTAAGGCAAATTTGTCTTTAATTTAGAGCCTATGTTTTTTTGGCCAATGTTGTTTGTTCAAATTATATCTATCTATAGGCATAGCACAGTTCTCTTTGAATTAAAAGTGAGCTGATTTTCCCTAAAAATGTGAGGGCCTGAAAAGGCTGAACTGCTTGCAATATTTCAGAGTTTTCCCCAAATAAATTTTAAATTTCAATACTGTCACTCAGTGCAGTCTCAGGGAACTGCAGCCTGCAGTCCCCCTAGCACCCCTCCCATTGCCTCTTGTACGCGTATGGGCAATACTACAATGTGTGTGGGAGTACACATGTAACTGACTTGGACATTATCCAACATCGTTACTAAAAATAGAAAATTACTTCTGTAGTCTGTACACACACATAAAGCTATCAAAAAAATTGGCCTAGATATTTAGTGATCTCCGCTTTTTAAAGGAGTACTTACTCGGGCTATTAAAAGTGTAAGATTGAATTAATGAACATTTCTTAATTATACTATTGTGTTAACTTAGGGGGCAATGCTCTGTAAAAGTAAGTAACTTACATGTACTTGATAATTGTGACTGAGAAATTATGCGCATGAGGTACTATAGTACATAACTTCAAGGTGTTTTGAACAAGAGGCATTTCTAAGCTGCACAGGAAGGATGAAGAATGATTCAAATTTCTAGACCATTACATCCGAACAATAGTACCACGTAGTGTGTCATGAGTAACATACAAAGTTCTTTACACATGACAGAACAGGTATGCACAGCTGGCCTGTAATTTATTATTAAACAAAAATATATGTGTCACGACAAATTGAAAACTGACTTGTAACAATCCAACATTTATTTTATGGCCTAGTCCCACTATAGCATATAATATATTATCTCCTTCCGACATTATACAATCTGTTTGACATCGTAAAGGTACTAGCAGAATAACAAATAATGCAGACCAAACTCAAAATGGGCTTGTAGGATACTTTTAATTTGGGTGTGTCATGGAACTTCACAATTTGCTAGATACTGACAGTTTTGCTGCATTTTTAAATTCTTGGTCGGATACATGTATGTAGGCTGCGGATAGGAAATGGAAGGAGATACAATATAGTTGGACTAGGCCATTATCATGAACAGTGCAGCTAGCCATCTTCACAGATAAATTTATTAAATGCATTTTGTGTCTGAATTCTAACCCTTTTCACATTAATTTTGTATGCATTGTACATGTTCACACTAATTTTGAAATTATGATATGACCCACAAGATGACAATTTCCCCCTTAAATACAGTTGGCATTTTAAATTTATGTTAATTTATGTCATTCATGTCATCTTGACTCAATTCAAGAAAGTGTTCATTATATACATGTATGTACACATATATTTTTGGCATTCTCTACCAGAATGAGCACACGAGGATGCATGGACAACTGGACATTCTCTACAAAAAGACTGGATACCAATGCAATTGCACTATTCCATAGAGTGGTGAAGTGTGATGTCATAAATGATGTCATAAACAATTTTTTTAGAATTTTCAAATTTGGACTTAATTTTCAGAAAGAGCATAACAAATAATGTCCAAATACCGAAAATCAAAGGAATAGGTTACGTATTGACTGAGATATGCTCATCCGAATGATTTTTTTGTCAATAGGCAATCAGTGTTAATATATTTATAGTGCACAGGTTCCTAAATTTAGGAACCAGTGCACTATAGTATATAACACTGATTGCCCATTGAAGTAAAATTCATTCGGATGGGCATATCTCAGCCAATACGTAGCCTAACCTATTCCTTGATTTTCGGTATTTGGACATTATTTGTTATGCTCTTTCTGAAAATGAAGTCCAAATTTGAAAATTCCAAAAAAGGTTTTTATGACATCATGGCTTCTGTACTCTATAGAGCATCTGTTTTTGTCATGCTGTAATTGGCACTGCTCAGTAGCATATGCCAGAGGAAGAGGATGATAAGAATGTTGAGAGACATGAGAGAAGATGACAATGATGATGGCGGCCAAATGGCAATATGACAATTATGATGAAAATAGAAAACTGATGAGATGACGACGACAATGATTTTAAAATGATTATTGATTATAATCGATGATGAGGATGTTGATGTGACAATGATCGATGATGATGATGATGAAGATGATTACAAAGTCAAAGATGACGACGTGATTTCATTTGATGATGATGGTGATGATGATGATCAAATTATGAATTATGATGATGGTGATGAACATGATTTTAAAAGCACGAGGAGTAAGATGAGAACAACAATGATGATGACTGGCAAGCTAGCACATGGTCATGGACATGACAACTCATCCATCTCGAATCATCCATCACTGTCACTCACTCACTGCACTGTGCACTCTCGCTTACTTTTTCAATCTCCTTTTGCAGCTGTGTGGCTCGTTGTGTAATGGGGCCTCTCACGGCATACTCCATCGCTCGGATGTGGGGGTTCATGGTTTCCAACGAAAGCACCTTCCCCCTCTTCGAGACGGCATGTCCCCCACTATTTATCTCGCCATTAGTTGCCCGTAACACGGCTCGATCTCCGTCGGCAGCCATTCTACAATTCTTGTTGCATGAACGAAGAAGATTTGATATGCGCGCTCCGCAGTTGGCGGTTTGGATACGACTGAACGCTGACATAATACAACTGATTGATCGCTGCACGGAGATTTGGTACAGGAACAACGGTGTTTTTCACGTAGATTCCAGTACACTCCTCGAATGCGTGACGCAGTGCAAACTGTAAACTGTATTTACACCAGCGGACCTTGCGTGACCCCCTAACAAATGTGGCTGTGCTGGACGTGAAATTTGGCTCCTTATTTTGAGAAATAACAAGACATTTGCAACATTATATCGGAATAGAAGTATGATATCTAACCAACAGTGCCTTGAGGAGCGATGAACTCAGCTTACACGCTTTATATACGGCAGGTTTTCGCGTATTTGCGAGCCAGCAAATTTCCGGTCAGGTGTATCGCGATCGTATACTGGGGGGGTAAGGGGACTAGTCGGCTCGCCCCCCTTCCGGTCGCCCCCGTTACATACTCGCCTCCTATACAAGGTCGCCTCCTTACAAAGTCGCCCCCTAATTGTTAGGACGAGTCGCCTCCTATACAAAGTCGCCTCCTATACAAAGTCGCCTCCTATACAAAGTCGCCTCCTATACAAAGTCGCCTCCTATACAAAGTCGCCCCTTACGTACAAATGCACTACGCGCGGGCGGCTAACGCCGCGGCGCATACTAGCGGCGATAATATAGTTATAGAGTAAAATCAATTGATTCCTCTTTGTTAAAATAATCTTTTACTTGTCATTGCATTAATCTGATTTTAGACTGATTCATCTCGATGTTAAAATGATCTTGATTTGTCATTGCATTACTCTGATTTTAGACTGATTCACATTAAAAATGATTACTCATGCTCTGTAAAGTTCTGAAACTCTACATAACTTCCCGGCATCGTTCTGAGCTGTGCCTGTGCAGGCATCAAAATCAAATAAAATGCAAAGGATGTGTAAAGTAACGCGGACGGACGGAATCCATACTACCTTTTTAGAATATATTGCACTGGATAAAACATTTCTTTCAAAGTCTATTATAAATCAATTGCTTTCATTTTTGTAATACAGGCAATACAGATACAGGTCGATAATCATCAATAACATCAATTCACAGTGAAGCCCTTCTAAAATACAACTATAACCTTTAATATTTGTAGTGAATCTGGGAATATACCCATACTCAAACATTTAAAAATAGTACACAACGGATAACAAATTATATAAATAATTCGTATTACACTAGATACATCAATTTCATTGAAACCAGTACTTGATCGATATGTCATATTACAAAAAAAAATCTTTTGGCGTTATTGGATTTAAAGGCAAATACTTCTGATGTTCTTCATGTAGTTTATGTTTCTGATGATTTATATTATGGTGACGATGTTGATACCGAAGACGATGATGATAATAAGATTTGCTGTATATAATAATTTTACTTATACATTTTCTTTTAAGAATTATGTTCATTAACTGTTTATGGTATTTATGCAATAGTAAGAAGACACGATTTTTTTAATTTGAAGCTAAATGTCTGTGATTTTAACAATGTATACAGTGGCGTAACGGGGTCGGACTGATTTGGGAGGGGGCACGCACAATTATTGGGGGGCACACCTTATGTATCTCTGTTTTTTTTTCAAAAAATGTCCTCTTATGTTTGTTTTATTGTTTTCAAAATTATTGGGGGGGGGGGCACGTCCCCACCCCCCGTGCCCCCCACCCCCGTCGCTACGCCACTGAATGTATATACTATCAACGTGTGTAACTCATGTGCAATTCAGTTGCGAAACTGCCATTCATGAAGCAATTAATATAATTTATCTATCTATGAATGATGATGGAATTTGATGATGTTTATGGTGATGATGATGATGTTGTGATGATGATTATGATGTTCACTGGCGCAGGGGATGCGGAACCGGAGGCTGAGGGGGGGGGGGGGGGTGCGGCAGCCCCCTCCCCCCCCCCCCCCCCCATTTTTGTGGCCTAAAAATAAGCATAAAATAACAATTATTAACTAAGTGATACCAATTAAGGTGTGAGATGGGTTGGGGTGGGAAGGGACACCCACCCCCCCCCCCCCCCCCCATGCACTGAGAGGACTTTCAACCAATTCCCTCTGTCTCGTTCTCTGCCGAGAACAAAATTTGGCGACGGATCCCCCTCCTCCCCCCCCCCCCCCCGAGAGGACTTTCAAATAATTCCCTTGTTCTCGACAAAGTTTGGCAAGCGGTCTCGGCCGGGAAAAAATTTTTGGCGACGGACACCCCCCCCCCCCCCCCCCCCCCAATGAGAGAACTTTTATCCAATTCGCTCGGTCTCGAAAACTTTGGCAGGCGGTCTCGGCCGAAAATTTGGCGACGGACACCCCTCCCCCCCCCCCCCCCCCCCCCCAATGAGAGAACTTTTATCCAATTCCCTCGTGTCTCGAAAATGGCAGGCGGATTTTTTTTTAGACGGAGACATTTTGTGTTCAGCCCCCCCCCCCCCCCCCCTCCAAAAAAAAAAAAAAATCAATCATGGATTATATCTATTCGATACCAGTGATTACAAATTTTTGTTTTACTTCATGTCAAGTCGAATTTCCGTCCTAAGAATGCATCCAGTTTGCATAATTTCAAGTAAAACATTGCAAAACATCCTTATCCGGGCGGCTAGTGCTCCACACTCACCTTTTTCACCCGACAAGCCCAAATAAAGCACAAGAACATCACCTCTTTTTAATGGGAAACTCAATTACTTCAAAGTCCAGGAGGACTGCAGGGTTGCAGCACCCCCCCCCCCCCCCCCTCCTCCTCGGCCTACTATATGTCATTAAAGGGCGCCAATACACATTCGGGCAAAACACACATCGGGCAAAAAACATCGTTCAAACGGTCCACCGTGCACCAAAATCATACCATATTCGGACAAACTAAAATAAATATCGTATTCGGGCATGGACGAATTATACCACCATTCTGCCCAGCTATACTGATACACATAATTCTGTTCATTGCATATAGGCGCTGTCTATAATTAGTTCTATATACATCATTGTTAAAAGTACATGGACATAAGACAATTAAATAACTTACACATTTTAGCCTCTATAGCTCTACATGTGAACTTTTCAGAATCTTTAATAATCGGGTTTATAACATCTAAATCAACATTTCTGTTTCATGATGAAATGTATTCTGGCCCTACTCGTTATTATATCAATGTTCTCTGTCCCTTATCAACTGCGAATCCTCGTTAAACCCTTCTATTAGTATGGACGCATACTATTTGCTAACATTCATTGTCTTTGATTTGTATTGATGTCATATGAGTTGTTTTTTGGATATCAGATCATGCTTGCATGTTTATAATATATTAAACCTGTATCTATATTAATTTACATATAATATATGCTGTAAAATCGTTCTCATTTCCCATGTACATCTAAGGTTCTTGTAGGCCTTTGTAGCAACATTAATACATACTGATTACCATCATACCTATTATCACGATAGCCATTTACAATACCACTGTGTAGGGCCATTCTTGGTCACGTGTGTGACCCAAAACATGACAAATTTTGAAATGGGATGCTTATATTTCAGGAAGCTATGAGACTATAATGATTTTTACTTCATATGTGACTTGAATATGTTGTAGTCTTTCAAACTTAACACAAAAGATTGTATAAGGATTACGTAATTCAATGTCAGAGGTCAAATGGCATGGGTCACGAGTGTGACTTCGCACGGAGCGCTTTTTTCATAACTAAATTTCATTTGGAAAATTCTTTAAAATATGAATAGCTATAATAATGTTCATCTTATTACCAGAGAAGTACTATACATTTGTAAGTACAACAATAGCAATGAATGAGAATTATATCAAACCGTTGTTTTTTATAGTACTTAATTATGTGGCAACGTCTGGTCACGCGTGTTACATTTTGGGGTGGTCACTGTGTTGACATGTACAATATGAATGGAAAAATGGGAATTTTATAATATCGGGTTTAGAAAAGAATGAAAGGTTGAATTTTTACAAAGTTGCTATCAACCTGTACAGGAAAGTGAGAAGAATGAGCTTGCTAATTATCCTTTTGATATCTTGATTATTTTCTGAATTATGATTATTAGAAAAATATTGAAATATGTAAATTTATGCAAATGAGTAAAAAAAGTTTCATTTTAAACTTCAAATCATGTATTTCATGAAACTTTACACATGGATCATTCCAAAAATGGAACAAAACTACAGAAAAATAAAACTTCAATTTTCCGAAAAAGTTTCACTTTTCAAAGAATGGCCCTGTAAAGGCCCGGCCGTAATTTTTGTTATATGAACTTGCTATTCATCTTAAAACACTTGCTTTGGCACATTCTACACATGAAAGTCCCGCTTTCCAAAGTCCCGCCTTTCCAAAGTTCCGCTCATATTCCTATCGTAATCCCAGTTTGTAATACGACGTGAAAGGCCCGCCCCTATAGTTATTGTTATATGAACTTTCTATTCATCGAAGTCACACTTGTGCGTTCATTTTCAATGCGTAAGCTGTACCTTTGTTTGGTACACCTACATCACACAGATCCGCATTCTACCTTTTGGCGTATAATTATCCACTATCGTTATAATCCCGTATTCATTGCGTGCTTAGCACGGGCGGCGATCTGTAATTGATACCTATTCAACAGGGGGTGGGATGATCTATTCATTCATCACCCTGATTAATAGAATGTATTAAGGATCGACGCCTTGGCGTTTAGTCATTAGTGTACAGATTATCTCCCCCGCCCTCGCTAAATACTCGAACTTGTCACGGGACCTCCGGCAAGATTTTATGATCATTTTGAAATTCATGATTTGACAATGCACGTTATATAATGACGAATATTTCTTTTTGTTTTGGGCGTAGTTGATCAATAAGTTATAGCTTTTGAGCTCTTATAGCTAATAGCTCTTATTCATGGCTAATTCGTTTTTTACTAATGTGTATTATTACTATAATTTTTGTATATTATTACGTTCTTTATACCTCATTAATGTTATATTGATGGTTGTAAATATTGTTATAAATGAAGCTGCAATTCAGCTTGCAGCAGGAATGTGACATTTTGTTGAATAAAATACCATTATTATTGGGCTCATGGTCGTACTCGTGTTTAATGGGATCACCACCCGGCCACAATAATATTCTTCTAAACGAAAGGTAATTGTTTTGGTAGTCCATTCGACCTACAAGTTCAGACAAATTAACTACTTTATAAGTTGTAAACTCATCACCAAACCAGCGTAAGTGTGCATGGTTTTGCATGGTGGGGGGATGGCCTGTATTATCATCCCCCCTAATATTTGGGAGGGTAAAAACAAAATAAAAAAATAGTTTCTTATATCGTATGTCTTAAGTTAGAAAGTCCTTACTCATTCCTCCATAAGCAAAAGAAGTGCGATCCGCCCTTTGGTTTTCTGCAAACTTGATTTCATTAATTGTGTTTATCTATAACACGGTAACTCAGAAACAAGTTTATAAAACGTGAAATTGATGCCTTATAGGTATGCTCCAGATTGCACAATTTCAAGCCCCAAAATGCAAAAGCTTCCTACCGTGGGAGGGGGACACCCCCTAACCCCCCCCCCCCCCCCCCAGGCGCGGATCTACGGGGGGGGGGGGGGGGGGGGGTTAGGGGGTTTAAACCCCCCCCCCCCCTTGGGCTGCCAAGTAAAAATGTAATGTACATAGACAAACGCCATCATGGGTTTAAACCCCCCCCCCCCCCCCCCCTTGGGCTGCCAAGTGAAAATGTGATGTGCATAGAAAAACGCCATCATTGTGTCCAGACCCACACAGTATCCGTATCGTCATTGGGTCAAACCCCCCCCCCCCCCCCTTAGCAAAATAGCCCCCCAAAAATCGCCTCGCCGCTACGCGGCTCGTGGACGATGCTCCGCATCGTCATTGGGTCAAACTCCCCCCTTAGCAAAATAGCCACAAAAAAAATCGCCTCGCCGCTACGCGGCTCGTGGACGATGCTCCGCATCGTCATTGAGTTAACCCCCCCCCCCCCTTAGCAAAAAGCTAGATCCGCCCCTGTCCCCATCGGTCGCTTCTCTCCCTCGCAATAACTGATCATCCCCCCATCCCCCCAACCATGAGAAGAAATCGACGCCCTTGCAACGAGCTGCCTGGAATTGTTATAGATGGTTTCATGAAAATTTGTATTCTTTTGTGAGCAGCTAGAAATATAGTTTTAAAAAATTGTCATGTTGAATATTATGCTCGGTTATATAAGATCTAAATCAACATTTTCTGTTCCATGATGAAATGTATTCTGGCCCTACTCGTTATTATCAATGTTCTGTCCCTTATCAACTGCGAATCCTCGTTAAACCCTTCTATTAGTATGGACGCATACTATTTGCTAACATTCATTGTCTTTGATTTGTATTGATATCATATGAGTTTTTTTTTTATATCAGATCATGCTTGCATGTTTATAATATATTAAACCTGTATCTATATTAATTTACATATAATGTATGCTGTATGATGTACGATGTATGATGTACATCTAAGGTTCTTGTAGGCCTTTGTAGCAACATTAATACATACTGATTACCATCATACCTATTATCATGATAGCCATTTACAATACCACTGTAAAGGCCCGGCCGTAATTTTTGTTATATGAACTTGCTATTCATCTTAAAACACTTGCTTTGGCACATACAATACATTCTACACATGAAAGTCCCGCCTTTCCAAAGTTCCGCCTTTCCAAAGTTCCGCTCATATTCCTATCGTAATCCCAGTTTGTATTACGACGTGAAAGGCCCGCCCCTATAGTTATTGTTATATGAACTTTCTATTCATCGAAGTCACACGTGTGCGTTCATTTTCAATGCGTAAGCTGAACCTTTGTTTGGTACACCTACATCACACAGATCCGCATTCTACCTTGTGTAAAATTATCCACTATCGTTATAATCCCGTATTCATGGCGTGCTTAGCATGGGCGGCGATCTGTAATTGATACCTATTCAACAGGGGGTGGGATGATCTATTCATTCATCACCCTGATGAATAGAATGTATTAAGGATCGACGCCTTGGCGTCAAGTCATTAGTGTACAGATTATCTCCCCCGCCCTCGCTAAATACTCGAACTTGTCACGGGACCTCGGCAAGATTTTATGATCTTTTGAAATTCATGATTTGACAATGCACGTTATATAATGACGAATATTTCTTTTTGTTTTGGGCGTAGTTGATCAATAAGTTATAGCTTTTATTAGCTCTTATAGCTAATAGCTCTTATTCACGGCTAATTCGTTTTTTTACTAATGTGTATTATTACTATAATTTTTGTATATTATTAACGTTTCTGTATACCTCATTAATGTTATTTTGATGGTTCTAAATATTGTTATAAATGAAGCTGCAATTCAGCTTGCAGCAGGAATGTGACATTTTGTTTACATTGTTTTATCAATTTTCTGTCCCTAATCAACTTCAATACTGCAAATACCGTCGTTGAACCCTTTCAGAAAAAGGACGCATATACTATTTGCAAACAGACATTGTCTTTGATTTGTTTAAATATCATGTGTATCCCCTAGGAAAATGCATGTTGATAACATTTATATATCATTTGCATGTAATTTGTACACAATATATGTATAGAAATTCACATAATATAGAGTGTGAATCAAAATAAACGAAAGCTGACTTAGCTTAATATAGAAGTACAATTATAATCACATCTATTTGTTGATATTGGTATCATGCTATTAGATATATACAGCTTGGGAAATTGCGATTAAAATAAAAAAATACATAATTCTGATCTGCATTTGTTTGATTTTCAAAGATAACTGTATCCCACATGCCCTATTTAGGGGCCCCTGCCTCCAAACAGTTATATTGCTGATGGGAGGAGGAGGGTGTGTGTGTGTGTGTGTGTGTGTGTGTGTGTGTGTGTGTGTGTGTGTGTGTGTGTGTGTGAGTGAGGGGGGGGGGGGCGTCCCTTCCACCTTGATAAACATGAAAAACACTGGTAACCAACTTATATTGTGGATACTCATGCAATGTTCTTTTGAAAAAACGGTAAACAGATGTGTATAAGTATACTGTATATATAAACAAACTCGAAAAAACGCTAAAATTCCATGGTAAAGTTGTTTTTAATTAAATTACTTCCAACCGGTTTCGCACTCTTCAGAAACTTGTAAAACGTTGTGAAAGTTTTCTGTAGAGTATACGAAACCGGTTGGAAGTAATTAAATTAAAAACAACTTTACCACGGAATTTTAGTGTATTTTTGAGTTTGTTTTATTGACTTTTTACTTATATTTCATCGACGAGGACTTTAAAGTTACATTTATTATATACATGTAGATAGAAAACAACGAAATTCAATAAGATACTCCGTGGAAAGATTTTTTAAGGTGATATTTCGGCCATATAGGCCTTTGTCAAACTGACAAATTTTAATTCATAATTGCATCAACAAAAAAACAAAAAGCGTCTCCAAGGACACCACATTGTTATGACGCGCAAAGCGCGGAAAAATAGTATACACTTATATAATTATAATATATACATGTATATACATTGTACATGTATTATACTTGCATACACTAACATGACTAATGCATAATGTTGTCAAAACGTTCCGATTTCTCATGTAGGCCTTTGTAGCAACATGAATACAAGCCGATCACCTATCATCACAATAGTCATCTACAATACCACTGTAAAGGCCCGGCCCTACTTTTTGGCACATAATATGCATCAAGTTCCGCTCTATTGTAATCACAGTTTGTGATAAGACTTGAAAGGCCCGCCCCTACTTATTGTGGTATATGAACTTTCTATTCAACGTATATTATGCACGTGTACATCCATTTTCGATGCGTAAGCTGTACCTTTGTTTGGTAAACTTTCTATACATTAACCATTATAATACATCACACAGATACGCATCCTAATTTCTGACCCTTGCAATACCTATTTAACCAAATTTCGAATAGTAAAATGATATTTGTCTTGATCATAATGATCCATGTTTTTCTATGATTATTAATGTTTCTTTAATGATAATAATAATGATGGCTACTTATAAATAGCACACGTCCATCTGTCGACGTTGTGCCTGCTAAGCCGGCGTGTGTACAAATTTTTAGTGTAAATGCATACTGAATCAAACTTTTGAACACAGTGGCGTAGCAACCGTGGAGAGGGGGGGGGGGGGCACTTGTGGGTGTCACGTGCTCTCCCCTAATAAATTGGGGGGGGGGGGGGGAACAGAAGAAAACATAAGGGGACATTTAAAAAAAATAATAATACATAAAGTGTGGCCCAAATAATGTTGCGTGTCGCCCCCCCCCCCCCCCCCTCCCCCAAATCAGTCCGACCACGCTACGCCACTGATTGAACATATCTTTTCCAACTGAATACTGTCGGCCCATTATGCGACATTTGAATTCTGACCGTCCTCCATTCTGAAGCGCACTCTGCGTATTCCCTGATTTGAAATGAACCCAGGTCGAAAAAACAGTTGAAAATTAGTTGCCAACTGGTACCAGTTGATACCACCAGTTGGCCAACTGGTTTCAATATGTAAATTGGTACACTGGAATCAACTGGATTCAATTGGAATCGAGTAAGAATCCAGTAAGGCTTACCAGTAAGAAGACCAGTTAAAGTAGTTGGTTCCAACTGGTATTTTGAATTGGTTTCAACTGGTATTTCTATTGGTTTTAACTGGACTGCTGCATCTATCCATTTATCTTTACTGGGAACCGGGAATGTAAACTGCTACCGCTTGATGCCAGTTAAAACCAGTTGAATTTCCAACTGGTTTCAACTGTTTTTTCGACCTGGGAATGACAGATAATATACAATTTTCAAGGTGAATGATCATGCAATGAAATGACACTCAATGAAAATATAACATTTGACAAAAAGGGTGATATGATCGATCAAAGTTGAGTTTCCAAACTTTTTTGAGGGGTTTATAAAACACACACATGTATATCATTCCAAGTTTCTTATGACATTTGTTTTGTTTTAAAAAGAAATTGACATCATGGTTACCTATCGGAAAAGATTTAAATCGTTGTTATGAATTATCACCTCCCACCCTAGTGGCTTAGCGTGGTCGGGGGGGGGGGGGGGGGGAGCACACTTATTTAGGGGAACACCTTATATATTTCAAAAACATTTCTTATGTTACTTATTTTTTCCAAATGATTTGGGGGCTACGATCCCCCCCCCCCCCTCTCCCCCTGTCGTTACGCCACAGTCCCGCCATTTTATATTTCTTACTTTATACGTACATCTCTATAATAATAATAGCGACATATGTGGGATATTTAAACTAATTCTTCTCTTACCATGTGCAAAACAGAAAGGCACACTTTATAGGTTATTTTTTGACGATGTACAATCAAGGTGAATGAAATTTGATATTCGTAAGGCTGCCTAGAAAATGTAAACAGATACAACAACATACTTAACTGTGTGAATTATCATTATAATTATGTCGATAATGTCCCTCTCCCTTTTTTGTGGGGATGGGGCAGGCAAATCTTCTACACGATGATTGGACCACAGTACCTATGACGTACACGCTAGCACAACTGTGATTGGCAGTTATCAGCAGTAAAGTACTAATCGCCGCATCCATTGTTGGGCTCTGATTGGAGCGCCACTTACCGCCTACCAAAGCCTGGACGCCGATTGGCTGGGTCTTAACGAGGACAGTAACAATGGATTGCGTAATCCCTACCTCTATTGAACGGCGCGGGGTCCGACAAAGGGATCTGACGAATTTCCTTTTCGGCTTTGCCCAACGTCCTCCCGAAGATGGCAAGATGGCAAGATGAAGCCTATAAAAAGGCGATGGATCGAAAACTTCATCTTCATTCTTTACGAAAACTCCAATCTTGTCGCTAATCTTGCTCTCGGAATTATCAAACCTGTATTACAACATCGTCATCATGCCCGTGTCGACTCGTGGTCTTCGCCGACCTGCTCCTAGTAACCCCTGCATGGAATGCGAGAGGGATGTCAAGTCACGACAGCACGCTCTCCAGTGCGAGGAATGTCTCCGATGGCAGCATCGAAACTGCAATACAGGTATACACACTTATTTATGTTTAGCAGAACCCTACTATAGTATAAATATTGGTATTTGCATTGCATGATCCAACGGTATATTTACCACAATCTCAGAATGACCCAATGGTTAGAATGACAATTTACATAATGTCATAACTATGAAAATTAGAAAGGGGTACATTCTTCTTTATACATCTGCCAGAAACGTATTCTGATCCAACCAAACAATTTCTCGAGAAATAAATGAAAGATAAGCATGATCTTATTACTTTTATGGTATCACGTACTGCCATGCTTGATATGATGGTACCGGAACTTTAAATATATTTATTAGCAAATCAAGATTTTAAACTCTAATTGAGAAAAAGAAATAAAATTGTTTTAGAATGAAGTGGCAGGTCATTGGTTACTCCTTTCTTTTCCCTTTTCGTATAAAGAATATATATCAGTTATACAATACATTCATTTTTGGTCGTTACATTAAAGGTGCACCTGTATTAGTGTCAGATATTGCCCAATATGATATTTGAGACTACAATCCTATACCAAAATCATTGTAATAATGTCCGAATGATGTGTGAAAGTTTCGTTGGGAGAACAGTGCTTTCCTGGTTAAAAAAAACAAACAAACAAAAACAAAAACAAAAAATTTGCGTCAGCTTTTAAAACGAATTGCTGTATGACCGTTCATTAACGCTCTTGAGCTGAATGACGGGTAACGTCATACTAAAGGGGCATTTGAAAAAAACCTAACCCAATTTATTTTCTCTTACCATACGCCAAACAACACGGTAGAAGAGAAATGTGGAAGCTCAAATTAATTTTTGTGGAGTTAACATATTAATATATATTAATAAATATTAATAACTTGAGATCTTTGATTTGATCATTTTTACCAACATTTTGTTATTGTGGAAAACTGAGATTTTAAATTTTTTTGTATACAAAATTGAACAAAAAGGGAGTTGCGTTTTGGCAGAGGGTGTTACATACTTTTTGTGTGTGAGATAATAAAAAACTATAAGTGTCAAATTTGAAAGCGCATACAATTAAAATGTCCAAATAAACTTTGATCAAAATCGGTTCAGAAATGTCTGCGGGGCCCCAAAGTTATTCAATAATTTTTAACCAGCCGTATTTTTTTTTTAAATGCTTCCTCTTTTAAAAAATGTACGGATGACGTTTTTAGATATTTTTTTAGATTACTTGTCATTTTTACTTTTAGTGTTCATACTATATCTGGTTTCACTTGATTTGGGGGAATATGAAAAACCTAATTATGCTAATTATATGCATTGCTGATTGTTGCCAAGGTGGCAACAAAGGTAAAATGTATTTCATACATTTGTATAAAATTGTTGATAAATAATACCTTGTACTTCCTACTAATTAACGGCTTGAACCACCAAAAACTAATAATATTCATAAATATGCAAATTAGGGGCAGCCATCTTGGATTTCAGGTTGTTTCCCATATGGAAAACGCAAATGAGCATCTTTTTCAGTTTTCATTATGTTTGCACTATTCCTAGATAGCAAATGACCTCTGACCTTATTTCAGAAATATGCAAATTAGCTCATTATCTTTATAATGCTTATTAAAAAAATTGCTCAATGTTGCCGAGGACTTATACACATTTCTTGGCCCTAGAGATGTCTACTGGACTAATTCAGATTTTTTTCAAAGTGCAGTTTTAAACATTTTTCTAAAAAGTCAAAATATCCCCTGATGAAGAATTTTTGAATAAAAATATGTTTATGGATATTTCAGCCGTTTCTGAATCGATTTTGATCAAAAGAAGTTTATTCTGTCATTAAAATGTTATGCTCTTCCGAATTTGATGCCCTCTATACCAAAAGTCAACTATCCCTGTCTGATTATTCCTGTTTTTGCATCAATTGCCTTAAATGACAAATGTAAAACAATATAAATAGGGGGTTATTTGTCACATCAGCAGTCATGTGTTACACCTTGAATATGAAATGATGCTCCCCGACATAGCATTGTATATTTCTCTAGTAATTGTAGTATTTTTATTATCGGTATTATTTTATTAAAATGTAATCTGCAATAATTGTGTGGGTTTTCTAATGTACCTGATGACCAGTGGTGAAGCTTGGTCGGACTGATAAGGGGGAGGGGGGCACACCTATATGTTATTAAACAATGCCCCCTGTTGTTTCCTTTTGTGTTTATTTTCTTCAACATAATGACTATGCATGGTCATTGATACTTCAATGTGCATGGTATAAAGGCATAGTTGAGTTTTGGTAAAGAGAGTACAGTTTTGGTCAAACTGAATTTTAGTAACCAAAACCTGCACTATTACATAACAAACTAATAGTTATAACTACACCATGCTCGAAAGGAATACAAAATTTCAAATGACTAAGTAAAAAGCCTGTTATCATTCAATATTGATATAGTGATTAGATAGAGATAATTAACCACTATTTAAAATTCTCTTTTGTAAATTTTTGAAAAGAGGAAGCATTAACAAAAAAACAAAAAATTAACGGCAGGTTAAAAATTATTGAATACTTGTGGGGCCCCACATTTATTACAAATGGCTATAATTATATAGTTTATTCTGCCATTAAAATTGTTTTTTATTTCGAATTTGACACTCAGTTTTTTCATTATCTCACAAAAAATTACTTTCTGTAGCGCCCTCTATACCAAAACTCAACTATCCCTTTAACGATTATTATTATGTGCCCCAGAATAGGTAACATGATAGATGGCGCTGTATAAATGCTTGATATTATTATTGTATTTACTGTCGTACTAATATACTGAAACATTATATTATTAGGTGTGTCACTCCAAGAGTACCGGGATGGCGTCGATAGCGGCAGCATCTGTTGGGTTTGCAAACAGTGTACTGATGGTATTCAGGAACTTCAGGTGAGACATTCAACTAATTTAAGTATTATAATAATGCTATACTATTCAGAGGCGTTGATTCGTTTTCAATGCACAATGCACTGGGAGGGGGGGGGGGGGGGGAGAGGACGGACATTGCTCGTCCGATTCACCGCTCTGCGCCCCCCCCCCCCCCCCCCCCCATGCATTGTGCATGGCCTCTGATACTTTTTGTTACCTCTAGATAGCAAAATACATTATACTGTTCTCAGTAATAATAATAATAATAATATAGAGCACTTATAATGCGCCATGACTCTAGAACACTATTCTCAGGCGCAAATAGAAATGAAAAGGAAAGGAAAGGAGAGAGAAATAGAAATATAGTCCCAAATCAAATGCTAATTTAAACAAAATTGTCTTCATACCTATTTTAAAAGACTCAATTGATGTTGCATTTCTAACATTAACTGACAAAGAATTCCATAATAGTCAATACAGCTACTGGAGCAAACAACTTTCCTCTAAAAGTTCAGTTCATCTTGGTAATAGTGTCTATATTTAAAGGGACAGTTTTGGAGTTTTGGAATAGAGGGCGCTACTCACAATACATTTTTATGAGATAATGGAAATTCAACAGAATAAACTTTTTTAAAAATCAAAATCAGTTCCAAAATATCCATACACATAACCATTCGTAATAAGTGTTGGGCCCCACAATTATTTGACAATTTTGAACCAGCCATTAAACAAAATTTAAAATGCTTCCTCTTTTCAAAAATTTACAAAAGTGGTTTGGTGATAGTTGATAATCTCTCTATCTTATCACTATTTCAGCATGGTTATAACCAATGGGTGTTCAGAGAGCGCCATCTTGAGCTGTAATGGCTCCTTTAAAAAATGATAAAGGTTATTTATTTAGTTATTTGTAATTTTATATTCCTTTCAAGCATGGTGGAGTTATAACCATTAGTTTGTAATGTAATGATGCAGGTATTGCTCACTAAAATTCAGTTTGACCAAAACTGTATTATCTTTACCAGAACTCAACTATCACATAATTGTACACATATTGTACAGTAGAAAGTGATCATATTCCAAATCAATATTTTGTCATAGACCCACGGATATTCCATTAATGTTTTGTTCTTTCTTTTTGTAAATAGTTTCCTGAGCCTTCTACTGAAGCAGAGGATGTCTCTCAGGATGCAAGTGAAGTGCTCCAGACTACTGACGACCCATTGGATGAGCTGACTACTGAGGTAAGTTGCTTTGCTGTGCCCATATTTCATAGCTTCTTCAATATTTCTCAAATATTACTGAAACATTGTTTAAATTGATCCATTAACGTGGAATATTCCAACCACATTCACTTGGAGCTTTATATTTCCCTTGTACTTTGTTGTCAGAACTTACGGTAACAGACCAATTAAATGGATTTTGATTTGTTAAGTGTGTTAAGTCAGAAATATACTTTATAGTCAAGTATTTGTAATATCATTTGGATGCAAATCGCAACCTGTTGTTCATTGTTGATTGAAGGGATCTGTGTTTTGGTATAGAGTATGCTACACAAAATACAAGATGTTTTTTAAATAGTTGTCAATGTTATTCTATATCTTAACAAAACATTACATGCACAGTTTTTATTACAAATCATTGCAACCAATGAGTTTTAGAGAGCGTTCTTTTGAGTTTTAATCAGTCGTAATTTGTTATTCCTTTCAAGCACGGTGACTAAAATTCAGTTTGACTAATACTTTATCTCCGTATACCAAAACTCAACTGCAATGTTTAATTGCCTGTTGGAACAAGAATTTCACTGGCTGTGCATGTGTGTGTTTGTAATTTGTATTTGTACAAACATCAATGAATTTGTGTTGATTGTTCTGTCCAAATACTTTAAAGGTATATGAGGAGTTAAGGTCTTTAGTTTGCTCTCTAAAAATAGAAGAAAAAAATCTTTAAATGAAGAAAGATGAACATGCTTTTAAAAAAGTTGCAGGGGCCGCGGAAGCGGGGGGAGGAGGGGCTGAGGGGGCTGCAGCCCCCCACTTTTTTGGCTAAAAACAAAGAAATACATATAAGCACAAAATAATAACTATAATAACAGCCCAAATGTGGTCAGCCCCCCCACTTTCAAAATCTTTCCGCGGCCCCCGAGTTGTACATTACTGTAAAAACTATATGGATATTTAACTACGTTTTCTTTCTCCTTTGGATTTAATTTACAGTTCCACCCTCCTGTAGAAAGTACATTGTTAGATGCGGTTGACGAACCTGCAGAGGATGACCAAATGGAGGTAAGATTTGGTGCAGTGCACCTTGATTAATTTATTTGTTGTTATAATACATCATGGAGGAATCCCATCTTCTTTGCTATTTTTATTCAAATTCATCATGTCACACAAATGATTCTTGTATTTAAGTTTTCAAATATATACTCCGCAAAAAAAGAAACTGGACACTTGTATGAGACCAAATATTTCGTATTCATTAACAATAAAATATATGATATTGTATATCAAATTAAAGATAAAATTACCCTCTTCAATGTTCGCATGAATTCCAAATGAAATCATTCATGCATGACTTGTCACGGTCAATTAACCACACCAAGGTCTGTTTTCAAAAATAGCAAAAATGGAACATCCACTCAACCATATAAATGTTGATAAGCATAATCTAAAACGCTATATTCATGAGATGGCATAATTTTTCATTACAAATATGACCTTTTCTATCTTCATCTCAATAAAGGGTATAAATGAAGACAAATTGTGAACGTTAAAGGTGTTATTTTCATCCAAAAGTAACAAAATGGGGAATTCCATGGCAAAGCTTTATTAGTCAAAACCACAGTTTGTGCCCTTATTTCAGCATGAAAATGGTATAAATTCTTCTCTAGAATTATACCGTAGTCCAAAGATCTTCAAAACATGAAGTCACCCTTGGTCAAACATTTGGGCAGTCTTTAACATGACATTTCTCTAGGTAATTATGGTTAAAATTGCAGGGGACACATGAAATAGACAAGCTTCATGCCTGTAATACAGACCAGTATGATAATGCTCTCATAACCTGGCCCTGTTTTATTGACAAATTTGTATTTCCAGAGTTTGTTCATAACAATAAAGTTGAATAATGTCATAATTTACTTGCCCCGCTCATCTTGTTTTAAGTGAAACGCTTACTATCATTTCAGTCGAATGGTGTGGTCCTCCATTGTTTTGCTATTTTTGAAAACAGACCTTGCTAGTGTTAATTGACCATGGCATTTCATGCATGAACGATTACACATTTCAGTTATACCCTGCATGTAGAGGACTAATTTCCCTTTAATTTGATATATGATCATGTACACTTTATCGTACATTAATATGAAATATTTCAACTTATACAAGTGTCCAGTTTCTTTTTTTGCGGAGTATATATACAAATACAAAAGTTTTCAAATATATACAAATCTTCTTTTTAAATAGTTGTTGATAATCTCTCTATCTAATCAGTATTTTAACTAAACAACACATGAAAAATATTCCACGTAAAACAATTGAAACTAATGAGGGTTAGAGAGCGCCCTCTTCAGTTTTAACAGCTGCTTTTGAATGATAACAGGCTTTCTACCAAAAATTTGACAGAATCTGTAATCTCTGTTTTAATACCTAGAACTCAACTGTCCCTTTAATGTGCACAGCAATAATGTACTTGTGTTTTTCCCCTTTCCTATGCAACTTACTACAGAACGTTGAGTCATCGTATGGAGCAGAGGCTGGCCACGAGAGTGACTTGGAAGCGTCCCAGTTGGTGGAGGAGCCGTCTAGTGATGATGTGTCAAATGAGGAGCTGTCTGGCGATGTAAGTGTACCCACTTGTGTAGTGCTCATTTCCAAACAAAATGTCATACATGTAAAATGTTAATTTAGAATGGTTTAGTGCCCTTTGAAATAGTAAAGAATCTACATGTATAATTTGTTGAGGATGTGTATTATAGACACATAAGCATTTTGGTTTCGATATTATACATTATTGACTGCGATGAGGGGCATATTCAAAATATAGGCCAGAGGAAATCTCAAAACCATGATATGACCCGAGGCACTTGCAATTATTGAGCGCTATATGCCAAACAGTATGATTTTATCGTATTTAGTACGATAAAAAAAGTGATATATACGATAATACGATATCACCTCTTGAAAATACGACTTTTCATCTTTCAAAAATACAAAAAAAACAAAACAAAAAAACATATAAACCGCGGAATCGCATAGAAACATGTACAAGTTTGATTGCCCATTGACATAAAATTAATTTTGCCTTATCTCAGCAAATACTTATCATATTCAATTGATTTTCAGTATTTGGACATTATTTTTGATGCTCTTTCAGAAAATGAAGTTCAAATTTGAAAATTCTAAAAACAGATTTTTGATGACATCACACTTCACCACTCTATTCAGGGTGGACTTCCTTGCACATATTTCTTACACATGTTCAGTTAATTTACATTCTATATCCCTTATCCCCCGTATTTTACTATGTAGGAAGCAGAGAACGAACCAGATCTTATGAATGTGACATTCAACATCCCCCAGCCCATCTTAGAAGAGTCTTTACCCGACCTGGAGGCACATGCAGACCTGGAGAGGGACGATACCATACGCTATGCAGTGGAGAACTCCGGGAGTCAGCGTGGGAAGCCTATCTTGGTTGACAGCCTGGGCTTCTCGTACGTGAAGCGTAAAGAGTGCAGAGGAAAGGTGTATTGGAGGTGAGTTCATATTTCTTTTTGTATTCTTCCCTGATAAAGTTATTAGCAAATACTCACAATTTCCTGAAGGGAATTTTTCCAAAATGATTTTTCAAAAATTCATAAAAACATCATTTTGAAAGAAAATACCTTTGATTGATCATAATTATTTGCATTGTCCCCGCATTCCTTTTTCAACTTTCAATAAAAAAAATAAAATTAAAATATCATTCAATAAATATATTCAAAAAATAGTTTGTTGCAAATGGAATTTGATATGTGATCATCATTAATATTTGATAGTAGGCTGAACAAATGTCATTATCCGTGTGTCATTTTTATTCATATTTTTCACCAGGTGTTCTGTGAGGAAACCGAGCCTTAAGTGTAGTGCAACAGTGATACAGCAAGGAGAGGAGATGGTGAGGGGCCGCTCACAACATTGCCATGAAGGTCGCCCAGGGCTTCTCCAAGCGGTGCAAGTGCAGGAGCAGGTGCGGACTGCTGCAAAATCCCACATCTACCGACCAGCAGCAGCGATCGTGGAGGAGCTAGTTGTCCGGTCTACAGAGGAGAATGCTGGTCCGTCATGCCTGCCTGGTCTTTCCAACCTGGTTCGCGCAGCGAATAGAGTGCGGGAAGGGATGAGACCTGATGAGCCAAGAGATCTGCTGTTCGACCTTCGAGACGATGTCATACCGGAAGGTAATTTGCTAAATAAAATAGAAAAAGGAAGCTATATTAATGTCTGTACTAGTTGTAAGTTGGTTTATTGTAATTAAAGTTACTATGAAGTATAGTATGCTGAAACTTTGAATCTTTAATTTCATTTCTAACAGCACATAAACGTTATCATAAAAAAATTCATACATTATTATTATTATTATCGTTATAGTGTATACACCTTTATATGTCTTAACTATATACTTAAACAAATAATCCTTTAATGAAAAGTATGAGTGTTTCAAAAGTTGATTTGTTAAAACACTGATATAGAGTTTGGCCAATTGACAAATGTTTTTTTCTTTTTTTTCTTACTGTTTTTTCCTTCAAAATAGAATTTATCCTAGCTGATGTCAGGGTGAGGGCTGAGCGCCATCTGCTCTTCGCCACGCCCGAGCAGCGCGAGCTGCTATGCCAGGCCAGGTCTTGGTACGTCGACGGGACCTTCAGGGTGGTCAGGGAGCCGTTTCACCAGCTTCTAAGCATCCATGCCTTCGTCAGGCAGGATGGTGCGACGAAGCAGGTGCCGCTCCTGTTCGCCCTGATGTCCCGTCGGCGGAAGAGGGATTACACCGCGGTGTTCACCGCGGTGGCAGATGCCCTGCCGGGACACCGGGTCCAAGAAGTGACGATGGACTTCGAGCACGCCCTTTGGCAAGGCTTTGCCACAGTGTTCCCCCAGGTAAGGATAAATTAACTTTAACAGTTCTTTTTTTTTTTTAGAAAAAATTTCACAAGTTATAGTCCTAAAAGACCTGTTAAATTGAAGGTAATCATATCTGCCAAATATTTTCCAATATTATAGAACAAGATATCAAATTAAACTTGTAATGTAGTCTTTCTTGTGGCTTGAAAATCTAAATTTCAACATACATGGGCAGGTTTACTATATTAGATATTTTCTATAGCAAAATACAGAATTTCTTTGCTTGACTCCATCCTGAAAAAAGAATAATTTAAATATGGCATAGTAAAAAATGGGGGTCAAAATCGCTGAATTTTAGTTAGAAACAAAATAAACATCAACAATAAGATACATAAGAAAAAGCCTGGCTCTTCCAGATTTTGTTATTATTCCAAATGGTCTAAAAAACGTATGTAGTGAAAACCAATGTTTAATAAATATGCAAATTAATGAATTAAATTTTAAAAATAATTACCATATTATTCTATACACTTCACTTAACATGCATGCAAATTTTAACGCCGATACTGGACTACCCCTTTAAAGGTTTACGTTTGGTTGAAATGTGTTAATGTTATTTTGTGTGAATATAATATTTCTTATTATGGACACATACATATCTGGTGAATTAATAATATGTGTGCTTATGATTTTCAAAGAAACTTATTCATAACCGTTTGTTCTTTTTTTGTTGTTGTTTGTCATTTGCAGGTAAACCAGAAGGGCTGCAGCTTTCATATGAAGCAGGCGATGTGGAGGAAGGCCCAAGAGCTTGGGCTCCAGCGCGGGTATCTTGAGGACCGTCACATCAACCAGCTGTTGAAGGAAGCGATGGCGCTTCAGTACCTTCCGGCTGAACACATCCCGGCGATGTTCGATGCATTGCGAGCCAGGGCCAACACCCCAATGCTGGTTGAGGTGAGAAATCCAGCAAGGCTCCATTCATAGCATTTGGTGGCATAACATTTTAAAAATCAATTTCAGACATTTTTCTAACAGCTAATGTTATGTGACATCAACAACAGAAAATGACCTGAAAAAAATTCCCTCTATTGTATCATAATATTAATACTCATGATTAATTTAATGTTGATGAATTATTTTCTGGCTGCTACATAATAAGGAAACAAGTAAATAATGGAATACATTGTATAATAGAGCATATAGATGTAATAGTTAACCCTTAGCAGCATCCAAACCAGCAACACTAATTGAAATTGAGTTGTTTTTATATGATGTATGTATAATTTACTAAATCTATGTTTTTTTTTCTTTTCTCAATTCTAATTTCAGTTCTTCGTATACATGGATCACCAGTGGATCAACGGTCCATTCCAGGTGGCCCAGTGGTCCGTCTTCCGTCGAGCGGTGAGGACCAACAATGACGTTGAAGGCTGGCACCACCGTATGAACTGCCGCCTGGGGCAGCGCCTGGGTGTCTACCGGCTCGCCGCAGCGATGCATAAGGAGGCACTGTTTGTAACCCTGCAGGTGCGACTTCTGTCGGAGAGGCGTCTCGTCAGGGTGCAGAGGAAGGCCTACCGGACCAGTCAGGCTCGACTCTTCAAGTTGTGGGAAGAGTATCCCGTGCAGCGTTCAGCCGCTTCTCTTCTGCGAGCATGTGGAGCAATGTTCGGCAACGTTGTGGAATGATTCGCCTACTCTTCCCACAACTTGTAGAGTCAAGCCTGATGAGACGCCTCTTCGACAGAAGTCGCACATGCATGGAGGATGTGCATTGATGTGAAGATATTTTTTAATGTTTTTTCCATTGTTTTGTTTTTTTAAAGGTAAAGGCCAGTTTTGGAAACGCCCCCCTCTCAAAAAAATGAAATGGAAGCTCTTATTACCAATAATATGAAAGAATATAATTGTACTAATATAGGATTATCCAAATTTGGCCAAGAAACCGCCTACTAATTGATTTTTTTGCAAAATTATAACTTGATCGTCTGCAGATAGAGATCGCCAACTCGGAATCGCCCATACGCTACGTACAATGACCACGTGCGAGTACACGAGGTGTTCGCTATACGGGCTTGTCCCCAGCGCTAGCGGCGTGGACAGGTCCGAACTGGCGGTGGATTTATAAATTTCACAGGCGGATATTGGATTTCTGTATTTATCGATGCTTAGGTTCCGATTTTACCACACAAGCCCTATTTCAATACTTATTCAACAATAATGATCAATATAGATGTATTCGGCTTCTTTCCCAAAACTGGAATTCATCTTTAATGTACCTTTTTGGATATAATTATATTATTTGAGAAGTATTATATTATTATAGCCATAACTTATGTTACCATATATCAAACCTGTACATTTAAAAAAATTACTGTTCCACCTAATACCCGCCCAACCCACTTGCATTTAGTATTTGGATGCTTGGAAAAACGAAAATTACTTGGAGCTTCCTCATTTCTCTTTTACCGTGTTGTTTAAGAGAAGAATAAAATAGGGTTAGATTTTTTCAAATGCCCCTTTAGTATGACGATATCTATCATTCAGCTCAAAAGCGTTAATTAATGGTCATAAACGTCCGTTGTAAAAGTTGATGCATATTTCGTTTTTTTAAACCAGGAAAGCAGTGTTCTTTTTCAATGAAACTTTCACTTTCGGACATATCTTACAAAGATTTTGGTACATGATTGAAGTCTCAAATGTCATTTTGGCTCATTTTCATGAAATTTGGCATTTAAAGTCTTAATTCTAAAGTCAGGCAGTGCGTTATCAACAGGGATTGTCTTTTAACTTTTATAGATTTTCTTTGTTTTTGTTATTTTACAATTTCAGTACTATTTGCATTTTCATATCCCAGTTCATACTGTACCTGCAGTAAATGTAATATGTTTGTATATATCTGTAAGTTAATTTTAATCATTTATGAATATTCTTTATCCTTTAAGATTTATGACTGTTCTTTGCATTTATTTATACACAATGTACAGGAAGAAACCAAAGCTGTATGTACTAGTTCACTTTTGCTATTATAAGTATTATAAAGTTCATTCATTTGTTTATAATGTTTTAAGTACTGAATTGTTTTTGTGATAAGCTAGTTTACATTTAGTAATTGTACATATATTTTGAACTTGCACTTGTATTCACTTGTATATATTATAGATCATTTATGAATATTCTTTATCATTTAAGATTTATGACCGTTCTTTGCATTTATTTAAATACACAATGTATAGGAAGAAACCAAAGCTGTATGTACTAGTTCACTTTTTGCTATTATATAGATATAAGTATTATAAAGTTCATTAATTTATTTATAATTTGTTAAGTAATGAAATTGTTTTTGTGATAAGCTAGTTTACATTTTGTAATTGTACATATATTGAACTTGCACTTGTATTCACTTGTATAGATCAGGGAAAGAATTAATATTTATATTTCGGGGGCTACTTATCAAGCTTGCTTGCATTATAATGACACTCTTTAATTTGTAGTTTCGGGGGCTCTTTTATGACTTTCGAAGGCTCTTTTTGGCATTTCAGGAGCGAATTCGCCCCAAACCCCCATGTATTTTTTTTCCTGATATAGATAGATTGATGCAAATTTAATTGTGTCAAAGTCAATATTGTGTAAAATTTTAATAATTGTAATAGCTGTCAATAAAAAAAAATGTTACAATAAGTGTTTCGAGGACAATCATTATTGCTTTGACATCAATGTATAAACTCTACATATAATCTGTACCTTTATTTGTAAATATGCACCCTAGAAAGTTTCAAAGAAAAAAACAAAATCTAAATCTATCTATGATAACCCAGTTTTCCATAAAATGACTTACATTTCAATAAATTTGATGACATATACCATACCCATATCAAATAGTCCCAAAGCACAGTTGACAAGCACATACATACATACAAATGAATACATTTAAATGAAAGGTATTAATCCATGATTGGCGCAGAGTAGTAGAGCTGTATTGCAAATATCTTCCCTCATGTACTAAGTATTTGATTTGATGTTGATTGTGTGTCTGTGGGTATGTCTGTGTTAGCATGTTATTTACAGAAATAATACAATTAAAAAACCTGAAGTAAGCAACCACTGATGTTTAAACATTATTAAAGTATTATGACCAAGAGACTTGTTGAACATCTTGAACTTTGTTAAATATTTATATATATTGACAATGCAATAACAATACAAACTCCATTGTATGCAATATTTGCATATTAAAGGAATAGTTTAGTAACATTGGTCAAACTTGACTTTAGTAACCAAAGCTTGCACCATTACGGTACAAACCAATAGTTTTAACTCCACCATTCTCCAAAAGTACACGCAATTACAAACGACTAAGTAAAACCCCTGTTATCATTAAAAAAGAGCTGTTACAACTCAAGAGGGCGCTCTCTAAAAAAATCATTGGTTTTAGCCATTTCTCATACAAAATTGTGCATTTGATCTTTTGAAAAAAATAATGATTCAATAGAGATATCATTATCAACTTTAAAAAAACCTATTTAGATTTTTTCGAGGTAGTCTAGTCTGAGCATTTTTTTCTTCTAAAAAGACAAAATGTCCCCTGGCGAAGAATCTTTTGAATACGTTTATGGATGTTTCAGCCGTTTCTGAACCGAATTGATAAAATACAGTTTTTTATATGTCATTAAAATTGTATTGTCTTTCAAATTTGACAGTCAGTTTTGCATTATCTCACAACGGAGAGCAATTTTTATAATAAGAGTTAACTTTTATCAGTGGTATACAATTTTTAAAATACAAAAGGGCTCAGACAAGCAAAATTACCTTATTTTAGATTTGTGTTACATTACGGATCTTTATAGCAAGTTTCCACTTAATTCTACTATTCTGCTAATGGCAAAGGGATAGTAAGAGTGCACTTCAAAACATTGTATATCTATAGGCAGTGGAAGTAAATGAAGGGAAGCAGGCCCCCCCAACTCAAAATGGAAGTTGGCCAAATTTGTAATGAAGAGAACCACCGATTGTTATGTTAATTCGACTGGCTGCCATGGTAATATTAGCGTAAATTCATTCATAATAATGCGCGGGCGCGAACTTCACAATTATCAGGCACGAATTTATGGTATGCCTCTGTTATGACGTCACAATGAAAAACAATATTTTGATCCTAGTAGGGAAATCCCCTGTTTCTTGACTGTGCGCAATTAAATACATGACATCGCATAACTGTTAGTACTGCGCGTAATTAAAATAATAGAGATGAATTAGAATACTTAAGCGTCTTTGGTATTATGAAGCGCAATTTTGCTGAGAAGTGCGTGTTTAAATATGCCATGGCAACTGCCATAGCTTTTTGCGTAATGTGTTAATTTATCCAATGAATCCACGTTTGATAATTTATTCAAATTAAACAAATCTGACGTACTACCTCATTTGCATGGCATTCGGTGCGTATTTTCAAAAACTTGCTGATAAAGGTGTGGCCTATTTCTGTGGTTAAAACGCTATACGCTTATTCAGTTGGGGTTCTAGTATTTATATTGTATTTCTGTGAAGGGAAGTCAACATGGCGCCCTCTTGTGGGGTTTTTGTTTGTTTGTTTGTTTTTGGATTTTTGTTGTTATATCAGTTAGAAGCGAAGTAGCTCCGTATTTGTTTTGTTTTCTTGTGTGATTGTATCATATTAACACTGCCTTATGGAATCTTTGATATAAGCTGAAAGTATTTTTAAAATATTATTATTAATACAACAAAAGTTGACAATTTATATCTTGGCTTGAATAATAATTTTGTAATGCATATTTTGTTATCCTCAACTACTTGACGCTGTGCCTGTGCACCTATCCAATCGTGCCACAACACCTCCATTTATACAATTTCTAAGCACATTCTACTAGTTTACTCAAATACAGGCAACAAATTACAACTGAAGCAAATTTATACAATGTCAAAATATTTAATAAAAAGATGCATCAGGAAATTTAGGTTACAATGTGCAAAGCTTGTGATAGTAGCAATCAAACATCGGAGCACATCTTTTTGTTCTCACCTAACCTTGAAAGTTGAAAATCCTTTAAACTGTCTGGCAAACCAAAGTTACAATGTAATAATTATTACCATTATATATCAAATATCCTTTTGTTTAATTTTCTGGCCTGAAAAAAAAAAAAAAATAGCAGCAATAATGGAGATTGAAATGTTTCCAACAGTTAAAAAAAGTTGACTTGCTAAAGCCCCATCCCTATGAATTTTTTAAACAATAATTTAAACTAAGACATCAAATAAAACAAAACGGAAGTACATACGAAAAAATAGCAATAAATCATTAAAAAACACTGAACACACAAGGATTCGCATGAATTTCGGTACAAAATTTGCGATAAAATGTGCGATTTTGCAAATTTAATCGTGAATATTGCAACAAAGTTCGCAAAAAAATATGCAACTTTGCAAATCGTGAATCATGAAATCGTGAATTTGGCATCAAAATTCACGATTGACGATGTCCCTCCGGGGCCACCATAGCTAAGTCCATTTGGCAAAAACAGCTACACAATGTCTGAATTCTAACATTTTCAATGTTTTTCATCATATTATCTTAACGGTAAATAGCACCCTCATCTGATGACCTTTAAAAATGTTTATGATTGCAACTTGTAGAGCTTGACATGTGTGTCAAATATGAAAGTGATTGATTGAATAATAAAGTAAATGGAGCGGGGAGTCCGAGTATGAGCCCCCCCCCCTCATACTTGGCCTGAAAACACCAAAAATAGTTATCTTAGTTATATACTCGGGGAGTCCGAGTATGAGCCCCCCCCCCCCCCCTCTCATACTTGGCCTGGAAACACCATAAAAAATAGTTATCTTAGAGGGTGAGAATTGTTCTGAGAAACGCTGGATATTTGTCTATGTGATTGTTGTTCCATGTGCCATTTGGTCATGGGAGTGGAATTAAAATGGTAATCAATCATTCCAGGGATTGTCTGATAGTAGTTAGGTTTCAGGCAATTGTTGTATGGAACTCATGGAATGCAAATGATTAGGTTACAGGGGCGGATCTAGCTTTTTGCTAAGGGGGGGGGGGGGGGGGGGTTTGACCCAGTGACGATGCGGATACTGTGTGGGTCTGGACACATGAAAGCGTTTTTCTATGCACATCACATTTTCACTTGGCAGCCCAAGGGAGGGGGGGGGGGTTAAATCCCCTAACCCCCCCCCCCCCCCCCCCCCGTAGATCCGCCACTGGGTTAGGGGTACCCGATAGGTATAGTAACAATTTTACCTGTAAATCAGCAAACAGTGGGCGGGGGCTCTGACTTCTGGCTCATTTGCATATTGAGTGGACTACTGGGTGAGGAGGGACTCCAGCAGAGCGGTCTACATCGATGTCACAGTCTATTAAAAGGAAATGCAAAAAATATCATGAAGTCAAGGAGATTTTCATCTATCAGGGATACAGCTATCTGTATGCACCACAAAATCTTTCCTTAATCAGTGAGCCTTTCAATTGTGTTTTTCAGGATGTGGAAATATGTTCCTTTTATGAGCCTCATGCAGAATATGGGAGATTTGGCAGCTCTAATCTAGTCAGGCAATACAAAGACCAAAGTGTCATTGAGATTTATCAGATTTTGGTAGACCCAAACTAGAATTCAGTGGCCCCAGTTAACAAATCAAAATGTGCATGATAAAAAAGGCTCGGCAAGACCAATTTTATAGTCCTAAAATCAGAGTGGCACTAAATTTATATTTGGCTAAGAGCCATGTAGGGTCAGTATTAATTTTGAGCCCTGTTTACGATTAATTGAAACCCCAAAGTGTTTATGCTTAGGCCAAAGCCAAAAGTAGTCAACCTAAGTGTAAACATTTTAAATTGAAGAAATGATTTTCAGTCATAAATAATAGGAAAGGTGAGTATCTTCAGTTTCTGGAACTGTGTTCAGCTAAGCATATGCCTACGGTCTCTCAGATTTGCTGTAACATACTTTAAAATAATGAAATTATGGAAGTGTTTTGGGATAGCTCATGCATAGGACAATTAATTGTACCACACACATTTTGCATAATACCGCCCTCTTGCGATGTGACAGAATTCAATCCAGATTAAACATATTTCTATTTAATGCCATTATTTTCTTTCTTTAGTATACATTTAGGGTATAATTAAATGGGAATATGATACAGTTTCATGTATTTTTGCTTTAAAATGAACTAATTAGTTAAGTAACTTAAATTAATTTTGTGAGGAAAATCCTATATTATTTTAGTGGGAACCCTACTACAAAATAATTACAGCAATGCTTCCACACTATGTATGCACAATTTGTTCACATTTTCACTGAATTAAATGAACTTTAAATCCAAGCAGCAAAACATAAAGAAAGTTTTTTTTTTGCAGTAATAAGTCATTTTAATCTGAATATCTGATAACATTAATAAATCTTGAAACACAACTAAAAATACAAGAGGAAAATGCCTTTTGTTTTGTACATGCTCCAATGGGGGGAATTTGTAATTTTCTTTTTTGTTTATACTGATATCAATATTAATCATAATTTGTAATTGGCCATCAGGTGAAGTTTAAAATGTCAAAATAATTCACGAGGGATTGAAAATTATTGCAATCTAAAAATTTGACAATGATATACAAATAATACACGGTCTAGAGTGCATTGTGTAAATGCATTGCACTCGAGGCTATGTTACCTGTGCGATGTGCACGAGGCAAGGCCGAGAGTCGATGCATTTACACAATGCACGATAATAAGACTGTCGTATTATTTGTTTTATAAAAACTAGCTCAACCACGGATTGTTTCATTTTGCTGGATTATTGAAAACAGACTCGCCACAATTAGTAACCCAGTCTATCTACTCTCTAGAGTGTGAATTTTTTTAGGAATTTACCAAATCAATCATGACTTCTGCACTCGCTTCACTGAATTTGACTCTGCAGCTCAGCAGATCAACTGCAGTCGAAGGGTAATTGCCGAAAATCCGAACATTTTCCCGTTAAAAGTGAGAATTATCAAAGAATTGTATGCATTACCATTCCAAGACTTCACAATATCAAACCACATACCATATAATTTACGAATTGCTAAGATTTATTTACTACAGAACAGATAATTTACAAAATGAAGCATTTTCCATCTTATTTTTATCACTCTCGCAAGATCGTCTTTGATCGAACTATGTAAACAAGCATTGTGACGTCACAGCCGTGCAAAAAGTTGTGCAACGAAAACGAGTAACGTACCCCGGTTGCACCCCGTTTTGCACGGTCGTACATGTTTGTTGAAACTTAATGAATAGTCACGTGACAGGATTTAACCAATCACGTTTCAGAATTCACCAGAGCTGTTTTATAATAGATATCTTCATACTAAAGGGGCATTTGAACAAATCTAACCCTATTCTATTCTTCTCTTACCATACGCCAAACAACACGGTAGAAGAGAAATGTGGAAGCTCAAATTAATTTTTGTGGAGTTGGTGCACCTTTAACTAAGAAATATTTTTACATTACATTGATTCCTTACCTGCATACAGGCATCCATTATGAAGAGTTGATAAGCAAATGATCCCCTTCCCTACAGCAGTTGATCTTGAGCCTACTAAAAAATGGAAAAATATAAAAAATTAAAAATTCAAAAATTAAAAACATTGGGCCCTCCCCCCCCCCCCCCCCCCCCCCCCCATAAAAAAATAAAAAATAAAATCAGTCTAACCTCACCTAAGTTACAAACTCAGTACTCAAACAATATCTAATTGTGACATCACACTTATGCATGATGCATGATGCAAGATATTTCTGCCTACTGTAGATATTCTGTGGATGACTTCAGGAAGTATTCCCCAGGGTATGTGCGATGAATTTAGAAGTAAAAGCAAAAGAAAATTGAACAGCTCTTTTGCACACAATATGCCTTGAAATTGTGGGGCTCGTATGGACATCGCAAGATAGAAGATACTCTTACAATAAATTTTAAGAGACTGTCCATCTTTTGCAAGCCAAATTTCAAAAGTTGTGAGGTTATTGTCTTATACAGAAAGAAAATGTAATTTAATAGCATGCCTGAAAAAGGGCTTGAAATCTCTTTTCGTGGAGTTATAGACCTAAAAATAGTAAAACGTCACAGCCATTTAATTGTGCATTATACTTGTACAATTTTTTGGAAAAATAATTAATAATAATAATAATAATAATATATATACTATTTATATAGTGCCTAATATGATTGATGATCATCTCTAAGCGCTTTACAATGATATTATTACCCCGGTCATAGGATACAATGCAAACCAGCAGACATTGTGTGCACCATATCCACTACCTGTAACTCCCTACAACTTCATGTAATTGCAATATTTGCGACGACAATGTTCACAGATAGTGCGCGCTGGTACGGTGTACAAGGAAGGCATGGTAACTACCATACGCAGTGCTCAAAATTAGCATAGGCCCGATGGCCCGGGGCCACTAAAAATTAGCTTCGGGCCACCAAATTTCATTGATCCTAAATTCTACTGGCCCGATCGGGCAAGCAAATGTAACAGAATTTGTTATGTTTATCCTTGGACGTGTTTTGGGCCAGCAGGTATAGGTTTCGGGCCACTAGAAGTTGACAAATCTTGTTTTTACTTGCCCGACTGGGCCACAAAGCAAAAATGTTAATTTCTAGCATTGCCATACGTAAACATTAATGCGCCACCCAACGACCTTTGAAGTGATATTTATATATAAAATAATTATTTCCTTATCGTAAACATGGATTGTTTTCCTTAATGAATTCACACAGCAGGATGAACCAATAAGTCAAGATTTCATCAGTTACAAATGTCGAATGTCTTTCATAACAACCAGGATGGCTAGCCGGCTAGGCGTGGCGCCGTGCGACAGTCAACGGGTTTAATATCTAACTACTGCTTGTGTAATGGGTTCCTTGTTTACCCTCCACCCATATCATTTGAAAAGCCAAATATATTCCCTAAATAAAAAATGGTACCACTGTATGCAGAATTTATTAAGCCTTATTTCAATGTAAAATTCAAATTTTTTACTTGTTCTGGAATGAGCGATTGATGAATGGGGTAGGTGGGGTAGGTACTATTTTGTCGCCCGAACGATATACACCGGGGGGGGGGGGCAGTCATGTATAATGTAAGACAGGTATGTGCCGCTTAAAAGAACCTCTTTTTCTCACCCAATCGCAGCTCTAAAGATTCCCGATTTTCAAAAATTGCCGCTCCATAGAGTCATAGACCCCCGGAATGACTTGGCTAGGAGGTAGTTGAGTAGCGCCAAGTCCATTATTCTTCTTGTAGTTCGGCTCCATAGTCCCCCGGAATGACTTGGCTATGTATTTGACTAGCGCCAAGTCCATTTTTCTCTTCTAGTTCGGCTCCTTGGACCACCATTTGAGCCTATTTGAGGGTTTCCGTAGGTCTTTGGTAGCTCCATGTCTATGTTTTTTTGTAGTTTTAGTCTGCTCCTTAGACCCACCCCTTAACTCCCGTTTCAGGGTTTTTGTAGCTCCAAAGACTCTATATTTTGTGCTTGTAGTCAGCTCTTCAAACCCCCATTACAGAGTTCCGTGAGGCACACTCCCGTCAAAAAATAATTAGAGTGCCCCCCCCCCGGGATATACATACGGGATAAAATTCACATCTACAAATTAAATGTTTCACTCAGGTGAACTATAAAATTAAGCATTTGGTCATGTCACTTTCATATGCATATATTCAATTTATTGTTAGTTTTAGCAGAACAACGATAGCTAGTATACTATAAAAAAAGAAATTTTCCAAGGATTTCACAGGTCCAAGCCAAATAGTTGAAAAGACATCAACAAATCTGAAATTTATCGTGAAACTCGACCCGTTCAAGTGAGTAGTGCGCCGATAGACTGGCGCGTTAATGCCTGGTTACGTACGGTAACGGGGAGCGGCTACCCCGCCGAGCTGCCGGGTGCGCTCCGCAGACAAAAGCCGGTGTGAGGGTTCAGTGTGTGCGGGTTCGCGGTTGTACAGCCTGTGAACGCATGCCAGAGCAGGGCTACCTTCCGAATGAATATAGTTGAACTGTTTACAAATTATAAACATTTACAGTTTGAAAATGTTACTTATCACTCTGAGAACACTCTATTTAATAAACATACAGAAAATATAGTTTTATCAAAGTTAATTTTACCTTAATTCAAGCATTCAATGCTGGAAGCTCCGTCACTATTAAAGACGTCACGTCAATGGCTGCGCGGCGATGTGCTGTACGCGAGGTGATGCAAGATTTGGACTGCATATATCCTCGAAAAAACGCAGTTAAAATACAAATTCGGGAAAAAATCACAATAATTAGTAAGAAAATACTACTGAGATGCCAGGAAATAAAAATGGCATGACTTTGAACTTTTAAAAACATCAATTTTAAACAACAAATTTAGGGGGCGAGCCGTCCAAGAATTTAGGGGCGAGCCGTCCAAGAATCTCAAAATCGGCAAAAAAAAACAGGGGGCGAAGTGTCCAAAGTGGGGGCGACTTGGTAGGGGGCGACCTGACAGTGGGCGACCCGTCATGGAACCGTATACTGTACGTAGAACACAAACACATGGTGCGATATAGGGCCATTGCATGTAGCGATATTACGTAACGTACCCCCCTCAGTGCACTAAAGTATCGATGGGTACGAACAATTGGGAGATGATATTATTATTCCACATACCACAGCAGAAGGTTGTTCATGTTTATACAAGATGTAATCTGACATTATTATAGTATTTTGAATAAACATGAATGACCATGCATGTGGTAGGGGGATAATGGTGGTGGTGGTGGTGGTGATGGAGGTGGTGCCAGTGTGAGCGTACGGACTGACGCTCACACCTGGAGAGTGTGGTGGTGGTGGTGGTGGTGGGGAGGGGGTGGGGGGGGGGGCGTGGTATTTGGGTTGATAATATAACATAAAACATACTTCAATCATAAAGCACCATACATGTATAAGAAGGGTTGAGGGATCGGAGACAGTACTATATAGCCCTGAAAGGGACTGGTGGTAGGTAGGCCTACTGGAAATTAAAGGACTACCGTCGTAGTAGTAGTAGTAGTAGTGGTAGTGGTAGTGGTAGTGGTAGTGGTAGTGGTAGTGGTAGTAGTAGTAGTAGTAGTAGTAGTAGTATAGTAGTAGTAGTAGTAGTAGTATATAGTAGTAGTAGTAGTAGTAGTAGTAGTAGTAGTAGTAGCAATAGTAGTAGTAGTAGTAGTAGTAGTAGTAGTAGTGAGTAGTAGTAGTAGTAGTAGTAGTAGTAGTAGTAGTAGGAGTAGGAGGAGGAGGAGGAGGAGGAGGAGGAGGAGGAGCAGCAGCAGCACAGCAGCAGCAGTAGCACTTCCCTGGTATATCAGTATGACTGAGCAAACATCATCTAGAAACGATGCATCCATTATTGATCGTTATGTGCATTTGGAGATATGTCATATTTCATTCATATAATTTATATGATTCTCATAATATACTGATTTTGCGTACAGTAAGTCATCTATTTATGTTTGTTCATTTTATTCAATAAATTCGATATCCATAAATGTATTTTTGTATATACTTCCCCTTTAAACATAAAATCGTTCGTTTGAATGGGTGGCTACAACTAGCCTACAAGGAGGAGACGGATTCGGCACACTTTCCACACCGTTCGAGCCAGCATAGCTTAGCAACGACTCATGACACAACTGACCGACCATGCATATTGTGATAATAAAGAGCTGCTTCATAATAAGATAGTGCCAAAGCCTTAATACGTACAGTATATGAATATAAGGATATTCTCGGAAAATATGAATACATCAATTATCATAATCATTGTTTTTTGTTGTTTGTGTTTATCAATTTGTAATATTACGTACATGTATAAACGTGTGAGGTGGGCTGGTTGGGCTATATCTAGCCTATCCGATAGGCACCGGGCTGTTTGGCAAGTAGATCTGCGTTATGGAGACGGACAAACGAAGGGCGCAGCCCGAGTCGCGCTCGGGTTCGGGGTCGCCGGTTGGTTGGGCTATATCTAGCCTATTCGATAGGCACCGGGCTGTTTGGCAAGTAGATCTGCGTTATGGAGACGGACAAACGAAGGGCGCAGCCCGAGTCGCGCTCGGGTTCGGGGTCGCCGGTTGTTCGTCTCCATAACGCGATTAGTACTTGCCAGAAAGCTCGACGCCTACCGGATAGGCTAGGCTATATCTAAACATCGGAATGCCTTCTATTAATTAATTTAAATTTAAAAGGAATAACTCAGTAGAATCCACTACAAAGTGAACTTGTGATTCTTACAGGATTCACAAAGTGGGCATATTCTCTTATCAAGTGTCTCCCTTCCTCTAACATTAATTTACGTCACTATTACTAAATATCCTTATTTTCATATACAATTAGAAACGTACTTTTTATCCAGATATATAAGTAGGTATGTTTTTTTATATTCCAAATTGTGTTCAAAGTCTTCATAACTTCATACTTTACGAACAAAATCACCATTATTTTCCATACGGCAATAATAGTGGTTAACATCTCTCTTGAACCATGAATGATTCTCTAGAACCATGAATGATAATTGCATTAATTTGGCAATTTTTACAGGTTGTGTTTTGACTTTCCTACGCATTATATTATAACGGTTAACACATCTATAATAGCAATAATAATTTATTCCAAGTACCTGTAATGCTATAAGCCGGTTTAGCAAGAGAGTTTTTTATTGAGATTTACCAAGTGATACCAGCATCCCAAAGTCGATTGAATGATTGCATCAATACGTATCGGGAAAAGGATAAATTGTTGGTAGGACCACTTATGAAGCGGATAATGGTGATTATACTACAGTATAGCGTTATACAGTTAATGACGTTTTCAAAACTCTTGGTGGTTGGTGGGGCTTGGAGGGGGGGGGGGGGTGCATCGCTATTCCCAGCATTGTTTGTGCTTATACGATTTTTTTTTTAATATCATATTATTTTATATGATTATATTATTATATAATATTGTTCAATTATAATTCATTAGGGCCTAATAACAAGTTTACTGGTTGATTCTCATTATTATTTTGCAATTGACATGTAATTGCTGATGTATGTAGGCTGTATAAACATCGTATAACGACAATATTATATACCTTATAGCAAAAACGGTTAGAACGTTTTTTTTGGTAAAACTTCTAAACAATCAAGAAACCCATCACTCGGCACAGCTGTAACAAGTGGAAGCACGCCACTAACGTCGACATACTAGTTATTTTTGTCTTTGTATGCGATGCTGCTAGAAATCGGAACGGGGCATGCATATGCACTTGCCATAATAAACACACATGATGACTAGGTTCACGGCATGGGGCATCTTTTACAAAGACAAATTATATATATCAGGAACAGTAATTTTGATCCAGTAGTTTTTTAACCCCGTGCTACCCCTAACCATCCGGACAACTTTACTATGCACTCCCTCATCTCCCCTCCCCGTGAGACCATAATTATCAGGTTCCCATTTTTGTCATTTTTTACCAAGTCAGTTCCAGATATATCGCACTTAATGCCTGTCATAGCATCGAACAACGAACATTACGTGCGTCATTGTAAGTGTGCATTCAGCTGTGTGCCGAGAGAAGGGGCACAGTTGTTCAATGCTATGACGGGCAGGAAGTGCAATTTATCAGGCACTGACTTGGTAAAAATAGACAAAAATGGGTACCTGACATGGTCTCACTTAAGACGTCTACTCGACTACGCGACCAATATTACTGTTCTTGCTATTATCCAGTAAACTAAGTTATCTTGTTTCGGCAAGTACTGTA